>NW_010576383.1:96331-124074 GCF_000705375.1 Tinamus guttatus | reverse complement strand
CGCTGGCTCCTCGCAGAGGCCTGTCCTGAGGAGACGGGCCTCAAGCCCTGCTCCGGGGGCTACAGGACAGCCACCACACGCAGCGAGCCCTTTTCCAGAGCTACTGGAAGGGCTGTCGGAGCAGGGACATGAGCTGCTGCTGCATTTGAAGCGCTGCCTGAAGAAAAGCCCCAGGCACAGAGGGCTGAGCACAGCCCAGGCGAGAGCTCGCCGGGCTCCGAGACCAGCCACACTCCGGTCCATTCTCATCGCAGTGTGCTAAAGCAGACAGCGCCGGTTCTCCCAGCAGTGATTTTCCTCGCAAAGCGACATGTGGGACAGTTTGTGTTGCAAGATGGATAGTGAGCACAGGGGACTGAGGCCCAAGAGCAGAACCTGGCCAACAGCCTCACGCGAGGGAGGATCACTGGCCTGCTATGGCCAACAGGCTGAACTGACTCAGGTTTTCCTGTGCAGCTAAACAAGAGCATAACTCTGTGATAATGAAGCAAACCCTGCTGGGATTCTGCTTCCCCTTGTGGCAGTTTAGCTTGAGAAACAAAAAATAGGGACTTCCCTCTCACCTTCACTCTCTAGAATAATAATTACCAAAAGACTGCAGGGGAATTTATTTTTTCCTTCCACTGGAGCATACGTTTGTATCCTAAAAGCTGCATCTCTTGCAGTAAATACTACTATCGGTAGAGAAGCATTGTAGACCATGAGCTGCCTTTAAGTGGTACCTATATCAAACTGCGTGTGGTACATCAGTACATCCCAGTTGAGGAGTTGGTGGGAGGTTGGATTAACGAGGGCTTCAGGAGCCTGCAGCCCTTCCCATTAGCTCTATCATGTGCAATAAGAGCAGCCGTCCTACTGTGCAGCCCTTCCCATTCCCATGGAAACCATTGGTGCATCCAGCCAGGAGTATAAATAAACCTCTCTCATGAGCTCCATCCTGTTTGTTATTTCACAATCGTGATGTCTACCTCTTAGCTGGGGACATGGATTCTTCTGTGTTTGTGGTGCACCAGCACAGTACACATCCCTCTGAGTACAAGAGGAGGGAGAATACATGGACAGAGGCAAGGAAGCCCAAGAAAATAAGGGAGCAGACCAGTGAATAAATAAGACATGGGCAAGCACCCTTTCTCACAAAAAAACATAATCTTACTAATCTTTTTTTTTTTTTTTTTTTTTAAAGATTACACTGGAAAACAGCCCTAAAGAAACATCCAAAGTGCACATAATCTAATCATAATGAGCTATAAAAAAGGCAAAAACCCCAAAAGAAAAACAAATGTGTATCTTAATTGCTACTACACTCTGAATTTTTATAGGGAAGGAGACCCACCTCAAACCTCAAGACATCCATTAGGTGCTGCAGATGACTTGAGTATGGGTTCTGAACCCATTCAGAATGCAAGCCAAAGACACAGTATCCTTACTCTAGTTTTCAGGGTCCATCTTTCATGAATGCACATTTTCTGCCACCCCCATGGATCCTTTCCTATCTTTTCACCACACTTTTTTTCAAGGGAAAGTGGTGCATCCAAACAATTTCCATGTTTTACAGAACCTCTTAGGTAATGTACAGAATAAGATCACCTGCTGCTGCACCTCTAGGATAAAAATTTCATGCCCAATAACCTGTCATGCAGTATTTCTCTGGACTCTACTACAGAATTAAACATTAGAAGAAAGAGTTGCAAAGAAATCAAGTCTTTCCAAGTCTTCCAGTTCCCCAAAGCCTGTTCCCACCTCCTCTGTAATAATAATTACTGTTAATAATTAGCAGATTAAATTCCATGCAGAACTTCTCAAATTAGCTATAGCCAGAAATAGTAACAATAAAAATATTTCCAAATTTTGATCAGTGACTCTGTAAACCTGTGTTACAGTGGTATGCCTCTCACAGAGGGGAAAAAACCCTGCTTGACTTTGTTGGAGTAATTTTATTAACTCTGGCTGGTTCTGTTAGTTGACAAAGTGACAGGATCCTGGGGAAAATTCCTGTGTGTGTTTAGTACATCTTTGGCAGGTGTCAAGGTATATTCTCTGGCTTGTCACTCACCATGCTGCCCTTTAGATAGTTATTATTTCATGTAATTATGATTATTACATGCTGAGATGCCGGCCTTATGAATAGCCTCTGGTTGCTGTCACTCACTGGAATGTGATGTGTGAGGATGAGTTGTCAAGAAGGAACTGCAGGGTATAAAATTGCCACATTTCTCTATTTTAAAATAAATAATCCTCATCCTTCTGCCAGTCATCCTTATCTACTCACTCTCCAAGACAGAAACACTCAGGCAGCACAGACCAAAAAGCACCTGCCACGAAGCATCGAACAGCAGCTATAGCCCACCTACATTGCAACACAAAGTCACCCAGAGAAGCAGGAGGCATAATAACCATGCCTGTCCTGTACACCAGTTCTGTCTCACAACCCTGTGACATTTCTCTTCCAGAGATACCATCTCCTCACCTGCTTAATTCGAAATAACCTCTACATCTGCCCTGTGCTCAGCATCCAGCATAGCTGCTGATGCCGATACGCGATAGCATCCAGGTTCATCCGCTCCAACTTTCGGTACTTATCTAAGAGCTGAATTGCCTTCTAGAGGTGCATGACTCTCCTTGTTCTACAGAGGGCCTAAAGCAACTCTGCTTTTAAAGCAACTGTGTTTTTAATTTACAGCATAGTTTCACGAGGCCCACTGAGCTGAGACGCAATTCACGCTGGTGAAAAGCAGAACCTCCCCATCTCTTCCCAAACTCAATTTCCTCCATCCACACATGTTGTCTCCTCACCTTCTAGTAGTCGTGCCACTGAAACCTCTCACTGAGCCACTTGAACTCACTAAAACAGCAGAAAACTACCACAGAGAGAAGGCAAACAGGCAATGGGGTCTGCCCTTAACTAGTACAGAGGTGCAGGCAGAAGAGCAGAGCGGCATGGGGAGGAAGAACAGAAGAGTCCTTCTCTTCTCAGAGATCAAGAGTAACCTAAAGTACATCCAAAAAGTACTTAGCGGTGCAAATCCAGGCCTAAGTAACCAGATGGTGGCATAAGGGAAATGACAAATTTCAAACACCCACCCTCTAAGCATCCTGCAGTGCAAATTGCACGGGGTTCTGCCTTTTCCTTAAAACTGGAGCGCAAGGCAGCTGTGATCTTGACTCATGCCTTTCAGAATAATTATATTTTTTTAAAAAAACACACATATTCATTTGATTTCAAATACCCAACACTTCAACTGGTACCCAATTTCCATAGGGAAATATTCACAATTACAAACAGATCAATATTGATAAATCATCTCCCTACAACAGCTGAACAAATCATTTGTAATGATTCATTTCCTTGATGAATTTCCCCTCTTCTTCTGTTTGCAAATCATGAGTGAACAAACTGGCATCTTCCAAATTGATTTTTTCATGCATTTTTCCACCCCATGTGATTTCTAAGAGCAGCTTTCAAACTACATGCCTCAAAAGAGCCCAGAATCCAGTGTCCTCGACTGCCTACTGCTCACAGCAGAGCACAGCCATCATTAGCAGCAAACATACTGTAGTCACAATTAGCCTACCTGCAAAATATCACTCGCTTTAATAGGGTTCATGGCTCACTCCACTGTTTGTGTTTCTTGACAGATAAGTACAGTAGTCAGCATCAAGCTTCTAGTGTAAATACTTTGAATATAAGTTTGCAGTCCTCTTGGAGATTAATTTTCAACAAATATTTTCCTTCCCCATGAACATTTCCTTTCCCATTTCTGCCTGTAAACGTCCTTACTAAAGTATTCACAAAAAAAGCTAATGCAAAAACAACACAGCAAAGTTAATACCAAAGCAAGGTCTGCTGGAGTGTTTGCACAACTTAAAACCTGGCCTGACTAGGGCAAAACTGTTCCTGTTCAGTCTTTTCTATTTTTTCCCCCCCCTCTTATCTCTGAGTGGGCCAGTGAACAGGAAAACTCCTTGTTTATAGCAGAAGCAAGTGGGAGAAGGCAGCTAAAAAGTGCTGTGATGGGGCTTCACCAGGAATGCATCAATATTGCTGACAAGCACAGCAGCTTCTTCAGAGCGATGAAAGCTGGCTAGCAAAATACTGATGCAGTTGTGAAAAGCTGAGTAAATTGGACTTTGCACATAAAGCTGCAGCTGATACTCCTGTGGGCTGGTTTCCCAGCCAGCTGCCACAAGACCAACCTGTCCGAGATGGCCTGCAGTTAAGCCCTGACATGCAGCTCCTCTTTAGCAGGAACAGCAGATAAAGACTGGGGGAAAAGCACCATTGTCATCTTGTCCATAGGCTAAAAATCCACCTCGAGAAGCATCTATCCTCCTCCATGACACACAGGAGAGCATCCCAACACTCCCTTCAATGCTGAGTCCTGTCTGTGCTTCTCCACCTCCTGTTGAGACTCTGAGCTACTGTCAGCCATAAGCTCTGAAGGGGCAAAAGCATCTGTTGACATTGCAGTTCAAAATTTGCATTTAATCCAGATTTATTAATTGAGCAAGGCCTGCAGCCTAGGACACAAGGAACAATCGACTAAAAATAACATTAAAATGACATGAGCTTAAATACCAAAGTAGCACAACTGTGTCCGTACACACAGGGAAGGGCAAGCAGTGCATTCTGCCCTGAGCCTATGCTGCTTGCATAAATATTTAGCGGAGCCGTTTTGACACCGTTCGCACAGTCGTGACAGCAACACAGAGCACATCTAAACTAGCTCTGTCCAGGCAGCACGAGATCAGCTCCCTGCAACGAGACGGGAGCAGGGGCACACGCTGGCTCCTGCCCCACAGCCCTGCTCTCCGTGCCGACGTGGTGCCCCTGGCACACACTGACATCCCTCCTGCCCCGGCAGCCCCCGTTTCACCCAGCTCACAGGCCAGGAGCCTTCGCAGCCCCTGGCTGTGCCTCCCACAGGCTGCAGCCCCTCCAAATCCTGCCTGGGTGATAAAACACCCCATCTCCTTTCTACTGCTCAGTGCCCTTTCTCTTCCTCCGCTCAGCACATCTCCCTCCCTTCTGGGCAGCCTCAGGTTTATTTTAAGCCTTTCCCATCCCAGCTGTGCTGCTGGGGTTACCTAATTCCCTGCAAGACACAGTCCCCACAGGCCCCCAGCCCACTCAGGCCAGCTCCCAACCTCGGCGTTCACCTCCCACGGCCACTGGAGGATTGCGGTTCCACTCCACTGCCAGCGAAACCAGCTCTGCTCCGCAGGGGCAAGGCGGATTGATAATTAAATCCACTATAGAGATATTCACATTCTGTTCCCTTGCCATTTAAGCAGACATAAAACATTTTATTATTCTGCTGATTTAGGAACCTGAATTTAAATATTAGAGTATTAAAGCGATACTTAATTAGTTGACTGAATGTTCTCCCTTTTATCAGTGTTGACAGATCTTAATTATAGCATGGGCTGTGAAAGCTGATAGAACAGCTGATGGCAGCAGTACCGCCAGGAATACTAAAGTGTGTCAGAATTACTTGTCTGTTCTCCCTCTTCCTGCGCACTCTGAAGTCCTTGGCAAGTAGAGACAAAGCCTCAGCCAAGCCGGAACAGCTTGGCATTTACTCTCAAGGACATGAGAAACTGATAACCCTCAAGAAAGCCAGGATAATCCACAGACCTAGACTTTCAAAACCACTAAATGACAGGAAATTATGCCCCAGTTAATTATTTTCCTATCTACTAATCAGACATGGATTACAATGGATACTGAAGACTGAGGCTTTTTATTCACTTAACTCATTTTTGAAAGTTATTTAGGCACATACAAAGGAGCATCCAAATGAGAGTTTATCAAGGACTTCACCAAAGGTTTTCAGCTACCAGCATCCATGGTGACTGCCCACTCCGGTGACAGCTCTTACCACCAGTTATTCCAGTTCAGTGAGATGTCCCTGGCTCTACCACTGGAACCAAAGCTGCCCATTCACCATGTACTGGCCCCAAGCCATTTTGATACCACCCAGAAGAGGTTAACAGTTCTTGCTACTTACTCGCAGCCAGAGCTGTGTTCCTTCCTGCACAGTGATGCAGAGATGGATGACTCTGGCAGGAGGCCTTTACAGAGGTGAATTATCTCTCACAGTGGCATACCCCTCGCTTCCTGTGATAATAACAAGTGTTCCACCTTCTGGGGAACAAGACTGGCAGCACCGTGTGCTGAAGAACGTATTTTACCTACCCCCTGCAGAGGCCAAGCCATTCCCTCTCAAGCAGTAGTAGTTAACACCATTCTAATGCAGTGACAGTGACAAAACATACTGCAAGCAAGGGGTATGAAGAAGCAGTACTGTAGTTTTGAGTTGGAAACCCATGGGTCAGTCTTTGTCCTTGCAACAGTCCACTTGTCCTACACACACCATGAAGACTGGTCTAGAAGAACACCAGAAACTGATTTTGAATTTCTCTTCCTTTCTGCTCCTTTTAACACAAGTTAGGAAAGTTGCAGCATGAGAGCAAAAGAGCATCTGGGATGTTCATATACTGCTAGGGGTGTCCAGCCAGCCTGGGCTGCTGAAGAAAATCATTGCATAGGAAGAAAATTTGCTCTAAGTGCCAGGAGAAGAGATGAGGAAAACTAGTTCAGCACCATCCATCCCTCACTTGCTGTGAGTACAGCAAATGCTGTCCCTTGACTACACAGGCGGGGAGCACCGCACTTGAATCTCTCATTTCTGTACACATCTGCTCATTAGTAACTAGCATAATAGAGTCTGCTTATGTTGCCTTGTTTGCAGAAAAATGCTATGAAAAATGTCAAGTAAACAAGGTAGGAACAATGTGTTGGAGCCAATTTTTAAATCAACTGCAGTTGCAATCCTAAAACAGTCCCTAGACACCAGGAATACAGCATGGCTCGCAAGTGCTGAATACTGACTCTGCTGCGTTTTAAAGAGAGGGCTGTAGGGGAAAAATAAAAAAAAAAAGCATGTGCCTACATTTCAGTTTGTGCATCCTTGCCCAAAGTACGGATTATTAAATTACCCATATCCAATTTTATTCTGGGAAAAAAGGGTGATAAAAATAGTGAATAAGATCAGCAATTTTCATCAGTTTGTGTATCCTGCCTCTAGCTCCTTCCTTTTAAGGCTGCAGAGGAAGACGAGCTTAAATCCCCATGGCACATGGATGCTTTATAAGTTATTCCAGCATGAATGATCTCAACCTCAGGAATGATATGTGCAAACACTGCCAAAGAGAAGACAGGCATGGATGAAGAAACCCTTTGTTGTCACGATTCAGGCACATTATGGGTTGTGACACCTTCTTCTGAGTAGTCCACCACTAGCAGATGTTCACTGAAGAACCATGCTAGCTCCTTGCCAAAGGAGCATTAAGTTTCCACTGCCTAGCGCGGCTGGAAATAAGCCCTTTTTCTTCCCATTGAGTGTGGTAAGAAACCCTTTTGCACACACACCATAGGGGCAAGGCAGAGGTTCTGCACACCTGCTCGTGGCTCCTGTGTCACTGACTGCTCCTGTCACCTCTCCCACTGCAGCGTCCCCACAGGAAGAGCAGCAGCAGCACTTGTCCCCTCTCCAAGGATGGACAACTTTCTCCACATGCACAAGCTCAGGTTTGGGTGCTGTGTGGGCTCCAGAGGATGCACCACTCTGCAGGTTCCCTTAAAAACCCACATCCTTCACCAAGGAGTGGGGGATTATTTTACTCAACATGGCAAAGAGCCTAGGCACAACTGTTTTCAACAGTTACAACAATCTAGCCATTCCCAACTCAAACATTCAGACCACATCTAAGAAAGCAGAGACAAAGAAATCTGGAACTTATTGTTAGAAGGAAAACTGAGTAGAATCTCCTTTGTGAAAATTTTTCATTTAGCAACCTGTTCCATTTAGAAACACTAGCTCCTTTCATCAATCAAGCCACAAGCCCCAAAAAGCAAAAGTGTCGCTCTTTAATAAGAGTTTTACAACATCCTAAACAGTTTTTCTTCAAACAAGGTTTCTTAATACTTTCTTGCCTCTGATAGTGCTGGAAACCCAACTTTTTACACTGTAGTATTTTCAGTATTTCTAACTACTGGCAGTTAACCCTGATAAACTAGAAAATAATGGATTAGAGGGAAGGAAGACATTTATTCAACTTCTACTAATAAATTCCTAAAGTTCAAGGGGCAGCTTGACTTGTAGCTAAATGGCTTTTCCAGCCTAGGCCTTTCTCTGTCAAGCAGCCAACACTGGCATTTAGTGTTTTTCTCCCCTGTGCCCACACCTAATTCAAACCTGAGCTGGGGTTGGACTTCAACACCACCATCATGCAGTAAAACATCATGTGGCACCATTACTGAGGACAAGGGTTTTTTCTCTTTTCAAAGGTCCCTTCCCACCCTCCAACACTCTTGCCATTAGGTTCCTTTAGAACAATCTGGTGGAAGGATGGGGAAAGGTTTTTTTTTTTTTTTTTCCAGCTTTGTCACATCTAATGGCTCTGGCCTTTGTCAGGCTGAAGGAGCACTGAAACTGAAGCAAGTTCATGAACTTTTGCAGGCAGGTGCTGGCTCCCTTCCAGGCTTTTCTGCCCAGATGGACCTCACAAAGCCTGTTGTGGGGCAGGCAGCGTTACCACGCGGCGCAGGCCGAGCGGCAGCAGTGGCAGATGTCAACAGCAGCAGGACAACGGCCAGCACATTGACTGCGTGCCCGCGTCCAGCCTCCTGGAGCACTTGTGCACAACACAGGCGCATTGAGCTCCGCCGGGAGCACCACGTGCCACTGGCGACTGCCAAGCAAAGGGCCCAGATCCAGCCTCGGAGACAGCGACCACAGTCTCCAGCATCTGGCACCACGAGGATGTAAAAGTCCCTTGTGCCAAAATTACTGGACTTAAAGTTGTATTTGTAAAAATCCCCAGGCTGCAGCACCCTGCAGCGAAAGGAAGGATTGGTCTGCAACAGCTGCAGCCACCAAGCTCCCTCCCCGCTGCGACAGGCAGGTCCCGCACCTCTCCCAGCTCCATGTGGGAACAGCAGAGGTGCCAACACGGTTCTTGTCCCCAGCCAACGAGGGAGCAACTGGGCAGCCCTGAGGGTGCAGCCCGCAGCGCTGGGCATCAGGGGAGGCCTGCGAGAGACAGGGGATGTCCCGCATGCCCACCCACAGCACAGCCCTCAGACCATCCCTGCCCTTGGCAGGGCACAAAGCCAGGCCTTGAATCTGACTTGCATCAGCCCTTAATCTAGTTGGGAGCAGAATCACTGACACCGAACCCCCCCACCACTGGCTCAGCTAGAACAGGACTAATCTGTGGGGCCTGCTTGGCTCCAAGCTTTGCCTTTATAAATGCACTTAATGATCAGCAGTGATGCCTTGGCAGCCTCACCCGCTTACACTAATGCCCATGTGTCAGGAGGACATTTTGCCTGCTCACAAACCAGCCAATCCTGTCTAGCAGGGCAGAGATTTAAGAGAGGCTGCCTGCCCTGCCCTGCCGCACGCCAGGCAACCCAGCAGCAGCCCCTGTCCCCAGGCCACAATGCTGCTTCACTGCAGCCCTAGAGGTAGGGAAAAGCATCATGAATGAGCATTTCTGGGGGCTCTTAGATGAAGGTTCACTGATATAGTAGTCATGGGGACGTGAAGTACTGTTTCTTAGTACCTATTGCTTGGCTATAGACTTGCATTCATCCTTGCTCCGCTGTTTGCTCCAGGCCCTCTGGCACTCCTCCGGGAAACCCTTTTCAACAGGAATAGAGATGTCCCCGGCCTCTCCTGCCCT
This sequence comes from Tinamus guttatus, assembly GCF_000705375.1. The sequence continues at coordinate 114,324 of NW_010576383.1, read as the reverse complement.
CAGTGCAGTACGATGCAGAGTGGACAACCAGCAGCACAGACTGGCAGCCCCAAGCCATTGAGAAGGCAGGAGACTGCACTTGTACCAGGACAGAGTTGCCATTAACCTGCATGAGGGGTTTCTGTTTCACATCAGTGATCCCTCCCTTTAGCCTCAAGGTTTCATTCACATAAGAACAGTCTCTCACCACCTGCCTGCAGTTTTGAGGATAAGCAGCTAACACAGCTGTTACTCAAGGACTTCCCTTGAGCAATGAAGCCTTGTGCAGTTCAAAGATTAATGTCATTTTTTCCTCTAAGGTAGTCCATTACATAGTCATCCAAAGCAAATCACGCATCCAAAGCATTCCACATGAGAGCATGTTACAAAGGTTCACTCACCTGGAGAGCTTTCCACAGAAAAGAGAGCAGGAATTGTCTCAAATTGGAATAACTGTGTGCTTGACAAGCCATCTCTCATCATTGACCTCCAAAAGCTTTTCTCCCACCAGCAACATTTTTCCTGCTGCTATGGATCGTTCTGAACAAGTTGCAGCTTCTTCCTGGTGCGCGCTGCCTTTCTTTGGCCCCCATCCAGTGTTTGCCCCACGAGTTCCCTTTTTGCCTCCAAGAAGCTGTCACAAATGGAGCCACAATAAATGCAATACACAGACCACAGCTTTCCAAAGAGTTGGCAGGCACAGCTAGCAATGATAAAAGATCATCGAGAATTTCAAGCATTGCTTTAAACGCCTTTGAACACCAGCCACACAAAACTACTTCTTTATTTACATGAACATAGGTGGCCAAGAGGTTTATGTTGCCACAGCAGTCAGAGCATTAGGAAGCAAAAATGCTGCCTGCAGAGCCCTTCCCCAGCAGACATACAGGACAAACGGAAAATACAGAGCAGGCGGGTCAGGCCATCTCCGATCAGAAAGAGTCCAGACAAGCCTGTAGTACTGGCATCAAGTAAACAGATCCCCTCTGCGCATCCCAAGAGAATCAATGCTGAAAGCATGCACACTGTCACACAAAAGAAATAGGAATGCCTCTTCCTCCACATCTTTCTGCATTGGGGACAGTATTTTTCTTCAATACCCATCAACGAAAAGCAGTCGTACTCCATTTTCTCAGCCCACAGCCTACAAAAATGAGGTTAGTGAAAAGGACTTCTCATCACATACAAAGCGGGCCCAATCCCTTCACTTGGGATGAGGAGGCCTGGCCAAACACAGGCCCGTGCTCAGCGCAGCGGGGGCTGCGCCCCGTCGTCGCGCTCAGGTGTGCGGGTGCCCACAGAGCGCCCGGCATCGCTCCCGGCGAGCGGCCGCGTCACCGCTGACACCAACGTCGCGCAGCTCCGTGTCGGAGGAGGTAAACCAGTTCACAGCCTGCTGTAACATAATTTTGGCAAGCAGCACAATAAATCAATGGCTGCGAATTAAGCATTTTGTTTACACTCCGCACAGCAAGGCTCTTCCCTGGATGCGAAGCCAGCAGAGAACACTGCCCTTGGATTTCATCACGTCCAGCCTCAGCTGTGCCTGCAGGAGCAGCTCTGAGCACCGAGCTGTGCCGCCCCACAAGGAATCATGGCATGTAGACATCCATCCACGGCTTCTCCCATCCCATCTTGCTCCTGCTCCAGGTGATTGGCAGTTTGCTGCCAGCTTGTGTGAGCAGCCACTTCCAGCACTGCCTGTGCCCACCGCAGCGCTCCTGGAGCCAGGGAGGCCCTGCCAGTTCCCACCCCCTCCCCAGCTGTTCTCAGCAGGCCATACAAACGCTCACAGCGCTTCTGTGCGCTCTGTGGAAGGGCAGGTAGGGAGAAGGAGAAAAGCGTCTGTCATTGAGCCAAAGCCTCATTTGCTGTCGCTGCCAGGGCTGCGTCAGAAGAGATTTTTCTCACCACCACCCCCCATCTAGTCAGAAGCAGCAGGGATGCTCCAAGCGTGAAAGGGAAGGAGAAACAGGAGGGATGGAGCCCGTCTCGCACGGCCCGGCCTCCGCGGGCAGGCAGCAGTGAAGCAGCTTGAGCTGGCCTGGCGCCCTCGTCCTGGCTGCCCAGCCACCCGGGCAAGTGTCCCCTGCCCTGCTTGAGCCCCTGCACAAGCAGCCCCAGCCAGACCTGCCCCATGCTCTAGCAACAGCCTTTGCCAACCTCCTCCCAGTCCTTTCATGGCCCTTTTTACCATTTCCTACTGATGTGTGTCTCTCCCTCTGGCACTTTACTGCTGAGGTGGGACCTCTACTCCCATAAACCATAAACACCAAGATGCAGAACGAGTCCCTCTCCCTACATAATCACTGCAGAAAAAACATGGCACAGCAATAACTCACCTGCACTTCCAGGGATATTTTTTTCCCCCCTTTGGTTTGACCTGTCATTCAACTCCTAGCACTAACTGTCCCCCTCTAGCACTCTGCTTCCACCCCTTGCCAGCACCACTTGTGAAATTTGGTGGCCTCTGCAGGTAGGTACTGGATGAAGGAAAAACATATCAGAATCCACAGATGTGGATCCAATTGCACAGTAGATATTTGCAAGCTCATGCATAACACTTTACATCCAGGGTCTTAACAACACTTTGATATCTAGCTCTGCACTCCAGTACCATCCCCTGTATAAGATGCCACATAGATAGTCATAACCCCCAAGACCAGCTGCATGGGCACATGCAGAACTGGCCTGAGAGTCATAAGAGAAGCAAGTCACACAGCAAGTCAGCAGGGAACAAAGTCCCATATACCAGCCTTGCTGCTCAGTGAAAACCTGCAGGAGCCTCAGCCCTAGGTGGGCAATAGAGCCCTGGAGGTGCCAGATGTCAGACATTCCCAGAGGACATGGACAGCAGGGTCTGCCCAAGCTCAGCAGCCAGGAGCACGGGCTCAGTCCCAGGAAGGCTGCAACAGGGTTTGGGAAGAAAGTTCACAGGTCTGTCTTAATTCAAGAAAAAACATGCCAAGCCCAAAAGCACCAGAGATCCCCACACCCAGCACTGCAGAGAGCACATGAAACAGATCCTCGTGCACTCGAGGTTGTACCTTATCACTGAAACAGGCTGTTGCCTCAGGCAACAAATCACTCATGCAAGTGATGGAAAGAGTATTGGAAGCAGCTGCTTCCCACCTTGCCAGAGGCTACAGAGGTTTGTATCACACACAAGTGCACCTAGTGAGACGCAGCAGCAGTGAAGTCAAGCTCCAAGCAGGTCCTTTGAGGCAGGTCCTGTGCTCAGTGACCAGGAGGGCTGCCAGCCCGGGGCCATGTTCTGGCCCTGACCTCAGTTCAGCCACTGAGGACAGTGCAGTCAGCTGGAGTTGGGAAAGCCCAAAGGAATTACAGCTTCCCTTCAGAGGCAGGACGACAACAAGAAAGGATGAGTTAATTGGGAGATGCAAAAGAAAAGACCTCGTTATTCCAACCCTGTGGTATTTTCTTCCCTGAGAAAGGGATTACAGTTATGCAAGAAACTACTGGTGAGGCAAGTTAGCAAGGTATTACGATTTGCCTCATTTGGTCAAAAATTAAACTAGTTACAAATTACACTTCTTCCCACACAAGCCAATGAAGAAAACACACCACAACACCCCACCTGACCTCACCCCCAGCAGCAAGTGACCCAGCACCATCACTACTCCCAACCCTCAGCAGCCTTCCTGGAGCAAGGCCACCCAGGGACACACCAAGGGGCTCTTCTGGTGACATTCTCCCAGGGAAACAAGAGGTCAACTCTACATTGCTAGGATAGGACAGAAAATTAAAAGAGAAAGAAGCAAAAGGGAGCTTAAAAGAGAATCCACCCACATGCCGTTTCCTATGAATATCCCTGCACAAAAGGCATATTAGAATAGAAAGCCTGTTCAAAATATATATATAATGTATGTTTCTCTCTCCATCTTTGACAGAAAGCTTGTTATCTCCCATAGGAGACAGGGAAAACACTGTTGCTAGTAACTTGGTCATGCAACTACTTTTCTTTACTCAGGAGACAGCAGCAGTTTAGCAGCAAAGCAATCGCTGTATTTATTTATAGTTAGCAAAGTGGTTGCAGATCCTTTGGGAACTGGGGACATTACGTATGTGAATGACAGCAATATTTCAGAGAATGACAGTGATAGCCAATACAGACTGTTCAGCTCCCTGTGAGGAAGTATTATGAAGCCCATAAAAGCTGTAGAAGACTTTGCAATTCCCATCAGTTTAATGGATAAGATACTGTGGTGATGGGCAACAGGCAGAAAACATCAAAAGAGATTAGCCAGCTGAGAGGGGGAAATTGTGCATCTCAGCTGAAAACCACGAAGAGGAAACTGAGCTGAGATTTGAACACAGATACCTGCATATTGAATCATGGCCATGGGTAATAACATGACAAGATTTCCAAGGGAATCCATTCAATAACTTACCCTGAGTTCTGTTTTCCCCTCCTCTGTAGACTGTTGAAAATTGACTGCTATATAATTATTTGTGAACATATCTGTTCCCATTTTATGCCAGCATCAGCCCAGAGGAGGTGCCAAGGCTATATTTACTCTGATTCAAGTGCTTGACTCTCACCAGCATGAGCGTGGAACACGTCCCTCTGGCTCCCAAAGGGAGTGCATGGACCAGCTGAACTCCTCAGCCCCTCTACAGCAGCCGCCATGCCCTGCTCCTCGTGGCCCAGTCACGGGGAGGCAGCGGGAATGGGGCTGGAGCCTCCGAGCCTTCCTGCTACCTCGGATGATGCTCTCATTGCAGAGGGAGGGGGGTGCAGGTACCTCGGGATGAATTCAACTGTAAATATTCAGAGTGATTCATTGCTTGGCTTTTCTCTCCAATCTAAATAGTTGGAGCTGTCAAAATTGATCTGACTCTTTATGGTGCAATACTTTAGAGAGAACAAACTGTGGATTAAATTTGCTGCTGTGGCCCAAAATAGCTTTCAAATATCAACACAGGCAAGACACACATAAAAGTGACTATTTCCTTTGTGAAGCAAGGCAAGTCTTCATATCTCCATTTAACTCCTCCCTGGAGGGTCGCAGTGGAAAACTGAGCCCTTGAGGTGGTTCCCCTTCCTTATTCTCTTTGCTGGATGAACCGAGAGGCCATGTAAGATTTTTGCACATGGAAGGGCCCTGCTTGGGCCAGGTAAACTGCCCAGGATGGGGGCAGAGCCAAAAATAAGGACAGTCCCTTGGTTTATTAGTATTAGTGCACTGCTTATCAGAATAAAAGAAGTTTTTGTTCAGCGTATATAAAAACTTTGTCCTGTTTCTATAATCCATACCTGCCCTGCCCCTTCCCATGGAAATGGGCTTGTCCCACCCAGCTCCTGAGCCCTGGACTGGCAGGGACAATCGGATCCTCTCTGCCCTTCTCCCCTCTCCCTTACAGGAAAGCAGCAGACAAGAGATTGAGCACACATTGGAGCTGGGTATCAGTAACAAAGGAAAAATGGACAGCTTATGAAAATAAAGCATAGATAAAAATCTCATAAGCTAACTCCAAGGCCCCCTCAGAACTTGAAGTGACAAGTAGCCTCTGAATGATCTTTTCTTGAGGTTGCCACATCTCCCATAGGCATATAAGGACACACGTGTATTAGGCAAACTGTTGTTCACTCATGGGACACGTTCCTCATCCTGGAGTTTAATCCTGGGATACTTCACATAACAAAATCCTACCCTTATGAGTATCTCCAGGCAGCACAACCGGACTTCTACCTTTTTTCAGGGTAACCCTTTCTCCCCAATAGCCATTTCCAACAGATTCCCCCCTCTGGTTGCAATTTAGCTGCAGGTAGCGGGTAGTCACTGTTCAGCCAAAAAAGCATTATGATGCTGAAATAAAAACCACATCCAGCAGCAAAACACTCTCAAGTTAAAAAGATAGAAGATAAAATATTTTTCCCAGGTGGAAAGCTTGAAAAAAAATGCTTGTCACTACAGCTTTCTAAACATGAGCTACCACCTAGATGAGAGAGAGTGAAAAATGCGGGTAGGCTCTTGTAATTCTAGGCATTCCACATCCCCTATGAGCTGAAAAACATTTCCAATCACACTGAGTGTTAGCGGAAAAAGATAACATTTTCTTTTGTTGGTTTCCACTTTAAAAAACAAAACAAGGCAGTTTCTTGAAAGGAGGCCAGCTTTCACAGAAGGTACGCTCCAGTGTTTAGTGCAAAAGTTACCACAGAAGCCACTGTGAGGCAATATAATATTGCAGAAAAACAGCATTTGCAGGTAAAACTCTGTGGAAAGGAAATTAAGAATTCCTCATGCAAATGTACCAACATCAGCAGCTTAGGTGTTATGGATAGGAAGAAAAAAGCCTGGAACTCATGGATTTTTTACAATTATTTTTGGTTACCTAGTAAAAACTTTATTCATTTGAGGTCACATGGTAAAGTCAAAGGCAAATTTTGACATTTTAACTCAAAGATAAAAGCCAGTGTTAGAGTTGCTGTATGCCTTGCATACTTGGTCAAACCAGCTGAAGCTTTAAAGAAGGATGTCCACAGAGTTCCTGCAAAGGTTGCACACACAGGACACAGCTCATACTTCTGTGAGTTGGGCTAGGATCAGAAGACAGCAATTTTACTTTCAAAATAGACACAAAGCAAATAAGACCGGCAATTTGAAATATTGGCTTCACTCAAGGCACAACCATACTGCATGCTGGACCATGAGTTACCGGGGCAGCCTAAGGAAGGCTCTTGTGATACAGCAAACACTGGGCTCAGGAACTGGAGATGGAGCACAAAATGCAGGAGACCACGGGACAGCAGCAGCCCCTCTTCAGAGCAGCTGTGGGCTGCAAAATGCCTGGAACTGTGAGCAGGAAAAGACTTTCCTGCCTATGATGAAAGAAGCGAGGCTATGCACATCCTCAATAAAAAAAGAAGCTTTGATAACCATCTATCTCCACCTCCAGACTTCCTCCCAGTGACCAGAACAAGTTCAAAGCTGAAGTGCTGCAGGAAGATGTCTGTTCCACTTGTGGTCTTCATTTCCATGCGACAATAATTCTGTGCCTCAGTTTCCCCTGCACAGGACAAAGCATCTGTATTCCTCACAGCTCGCAAGTAAAGAACATCTTTTACCATGTGTTTGCACAGTTGAGCACAGGGCAAGACAGGTGCCCCAACAGCAAAATAAATCCAGAATTACGAGCAAACGCTCAGGCTTAAGGCTGCAGTGCCTCTGAGTAACTGCATGGATGTCATGCGACAAAAAGGACTAGCCAAGGCAAAGAGATGCATTTATAAAGGAGAAAGCTCAAGACAGAGGGAAGGGGCTGTTTCCCAAAGCACCAGGCACTTGCCAGAAGCCACACGCCATCCTACTGACTCTACAGTCGCTCTCCGGTAGCAGACAATTAATAATTTAGTGACTGTCTGCTCATGTGGGAGACCCGGAGGAGGCAGGCCAACAGCTGCCTACTGTTCCATTATTGAACAGATTTGAAAGCAAGTGTAATCTGTTTTCCCATTTAATTTCCAGGGACTACTGCATGCTGTCTTTGTTTAGCAATTGCTTCCCCTTGGCTTTTTTTTTCAACCTTTGCCTTTCAATTTCATGATATACCTCTAATGCTCAGACCTTTCAGCTAAGTTGTGTGGAAAGATTAAACCATTAATGCCCATGAACTGGGAGAAGGGTATCCAGTTCCACAGGGTTCCTCCGCAGCACAGATGAAAAGGACTTGTAGGTGTAATGACCATATGCTCAACACCACAGAAGGATTTGGATTTATCGTGGAACTTCACAGGACAGAGATTTGGATTTATCTTAGAATCTCAGCCACCACTGCACACTCTCAGTACTACCTGGTGGGACATACAGTCCTGCTCAGCAGGACACAGGGATGGCTCCAGGCAAACAGGTCTGCTTCTCTGCCCGCTGCCACATGCAACCATGATACTGGTTTTTGCACCTCAGTCATCCCCCTGCACTTGTCAGTATCCAGTTTCTACATGAAGAAATATCATGTCTCAATTTATAACACTAGGAAATCTGAAGGTATTTGCACATCACTGTCTAAAGAGCAAGAGACTGAACAGCAAAGCTATTCAAGGAAGGGACCCCGCTCAAGTGTCAGCTGGCACTTCCATCACCAAATAGCACTTTTCAGGCAGGGAGATGAAAACTTAAGAGGAAAGGAAGAAAAACATGACTGATAGACTGAGAAAGAAACTAAACTAGATGGAACCTGCCAGTGTTACAAGATGTGCTAGCGAGTGCTTCACAATGAGTGGGAAGTAACATCTCTGATGAAAAAAGAATGTGCTTACACAGGTTTGGATCTCCAGAACTCAGCTGTCACATACGCAAGAGGGCTGTAAATGCAGATTCACACGGCAATGTTTAGCTTCTCTAATTTACTGCTGCCTGCCACACTGCTCTCAGTGTGGAGCTCGGTCTCCTCCTGCAGAGGGGCTGTCACCGAGACGACCCCAGGGCTGAGCCAGGGTGCTGCTACTTTCAGGCCTAACCCGAGAATGGAAAGAGCCAGAAGAGCTTGTTCGCCAGCAAAGCACCGAGACCAGCCTTAAGAGTTACTCAAAGAGGCTGTGTAAAGGCCAGGGCCAAGAACAAAAGTCCTTTTGGTACAAATCCGTGACAACGCTAATATTTTAACCCACAGCACAAACACTTTCAATTGTATGAAGAAACCATTAAGCAGAAATGATCAAAACACAAAAATCACATTAAAACCCGGCTAGCAAAGAAGGAAAGAAAGGGGTGGGGGAGAAATGAACACAGCTTTTTGACAGTCTGGGTAAGAAATGCTTGAGAGAAAACGTCCCAAGGAATCCATTAACCTCAACATTACCTCAATGCACTGCTAGTGTGGAAAGCACTCTAATCATAGCCTCTAATCCAAAACACAGACCTGCTTCACCAAAAAACAACACAACAACCCCTGGGGCCCATCCACCTCCTTAGCATCCTAGCCTAGTTGGCATGACAATAATAAGGAATGTTACCGTGACCTGTATTGCTAATAAGGTCTCTGCATCTTCTCACCTCCTTGCCCCCGTCTAGTGAGAAACATCACACTAATCTGCTTATTTCACCTACCCTCTGCCCGAGGTCTCCTGCCAACAACACAAATTCTGGGTATTAGGCACATCTCTGATCACAATCACCAAAACCTGTGTTGCAGGCAGCTCCCTGAAGACCAGGCCTGCATTCAGAAAGGACTGCTATGGCATCCAATTCCATGCCCCAATCTCTTTAGACAGATTTCACAGTAATTGTAAAGCTGAGCAGCCTGGATTGTGCTCAGTGCCTTCGTTTCAATGTTTATCCAAGGTGATGCATATTTCCAGCTGTGATCTGTCAGTGATTATTTCCATACCCTTCACTTCATCCTTGTATGCATGCATGTACCAAGGAACAAGCAGTAATTAAAAGAATTGGGGTCTATTTAATTACCTTCTGACACGATAGCACAACAGCTGCCTTCAAAGCAGTGTGACTCCCCAGCAAATCGAATCTAATGGCAGTCAAACAGCAGCTTGGGACCTGCAACATATTAGCACAGGTTGTCTCCATTTGTGGAGAAAAAGCAGCAAATCTCTCATTTGGAAGCCCTTTCAGACCAAAACCCCCAGCAGAAACCAACGAAAAGGTGGAGAAAAAGCAGCAAATCTCTCATTTCCATTAGGAAGCCCTTTCAGACCAAAACCTCCAGCAGAAACCAATGAAAAGAGAAACACAGCATGGCCTTTAAGGCTGTGGAAGCTTTTAGCCCTGAAAGATTTGGCCATGAACATGATTTAGTCACTACAAAAAGGTAGGAGATGCCCAAATCTCATCCATATAAGCTAGGAAGATTTGGCTTCATAAAGATTTACCAGTAACTCATGCCTCAAGCAGAGGAAAGCTCTAATCCCTCTTAATTGTCCCTTCAGCCCTTCACAGCAGTGCTAAGCTGTTTAAGAAGCCAGCCTACAAAGGCAGCAGAGAAGCCCAAACCTGCACTCGCTGCAGCACAAAACCCCCAAGCCTCTTGCCAGAGAGCTTGACCAAGAGGGTCTTCTAGGAGCAGGGATCCAGGCTATTCACCTAGGGCACTTTCAGCATTAAGAAAGCTGAACCAGGAATGTTTGCTATCATACAACCTTAGATGAGGTCAGGACTCCTAAGCCAAGGCCTCCCACTGCCTCACAGTGCAGAGTGGCCCATCAAGGATACTCCAATGGACACTCTAAGAGCAAATTCAAACACTGGGATATCAGAACCAAGCACTTTCCCCTCTGCCTGCTCGGTACTTGCCTTGGTGTTAAGATTTAATTACTTCAAGTTGTCCCTCTCTCACACTGGATCCCTTGGGCTGAGTCTATTTTGGACATGTTTGTACTTCTGAAGGTCATGGTCCTGCCAGAACCAAAACCCAAAAGGCATCTTATTTTTATCTCCTAGTTCAGGTAGAGGGCACAGAGCTCCAGCAAGGACCGCCCCTGTCTCCTCTCTGCCTCAGAGCAGACAGCCGCCACCCTCCTTTTACAACCTACCTTCTGTGACAGGCCTCACCTCAATCCTTTCACACAGCCACCTCAGGGGACAGCATAATTGTCTGCAGAGATATTTGGAAATTATTATGGCTCAGACACACTTGAACCAGGATAGCTATGGTCGTTTCAGGCTCTTTCAGTCTTACTTTTGGGGGTGCTGGCTCCCCACAAAAATCCGTTACAAACTTGCGGTGAAAAGACAGGATGCAGAACCCACAAACTGTTCCTTCGTAGAAAGGAAATGAAAACCAAGTAGAAAAATCTAACCACACTTCAGCTCATCAGGAGAAAAACAAAAGAAAGTAGAGAAAGGAGATCCTCAGAGACTATAGCATTACAGTCAGCCCCATTCTCACCTCATCCAGAAGGAGCTGCAGGTGCCTAGCACCTCTGAACACAAAAGATTTTAGATTTGTAAGTCACCCAGAAGCTCATCAATATAGGCCAGATGTTCCTTGAAGATGTGCACCGTTTCCTCTCTAAAAACGGAGGTACTACGGATTCCTTCCAGAAATTGTCTATAAGAGGGTTTCCCCTGACCCCGAGTGCAGCATCAGTGACCACACAAACCAGGAGCACCAAGCAGAACCTGAGTTGTTTCTACTCTCAGCACTCAACTACTGAGCATTTCCAAAGGGCTCAGAGCAATCCTTGCACAGAGGAAAGGACATCCAAGTAGTCTCATTACTTTCTACAAATCTTCAGTCCCCTGTTACAGCAGCAGCCCTTTTTGTTCTGTTTTTAAAGAGGTTACCACATGGTTTTCATTTCTGCACAGGATGTTACTCCCAACATCTAACTTAAAGCACATGGAAAAAATAAAAAAAAACAGAAGGTTCAGCTGAAGGAACATAGAGACAAACTGGCAAAAAAAAAATCACCCCAAATCTGTGTAGAGGCAGTGGTGTGAAAAAAGGCAGGCTACACACCAGTTGACACGCCATGGAGCACACACACTGCAAGCCTAACAGATCTCACCCTCACAAATTAGGCCAACCACATCCCACAGATGAGCTTATATTGTCCTCTCAGCACCAACCTGGACTCCAAGTCATTTAACTTGAAAGCTTAGGCTCAATTTGAGCTGTGCGCACAAACATGAAAGCTTTTTGGGTTATGCCTTCCCATCCTTTGTGCTTTCAAAGCTTCACTTGCCCAATACACTTGTGCCCTGTGCTGGCTTAGGTGAAAAATGTGTATTCAGCGATTTTTTTGCCCCTGTTTTTCTGTCCCCACAAAATGGGCAGAAAACGCCCATCTCCTTGGCCAGGATGTTCTGATTTTGACTGTATGGGTCAGGGGAAGTGTCTATTCTGCAAACAACAGTCTCAGAATCCAATGAGAATATTCACATTTACAACTTGAAATTCATTCCCTGGAAAAAGACTTTCATGCTTTGTTTAAAATTCATTGTTTCCTGCAAACTCATTTGCTAGAATATTAATAGGAGGAAAACATATAAGAGAAAGAAATGCAGCTGACAATTTGGTTAAAAATTCAAACCAGTGTTCATAAGACTTTTCAATTTCCCAGCTCAGGATTGCATAATTTTCAAGGCACAGGTCCTGAAATGGGTCTGAATTCTAATGATACTTCGAAAAGAAAAGGCATGAGGAATGTTTTGACAGATTCTGGATATATTTTAAGCTCACTGAGGGTATAATTGAAAATCCACTAGACATCATGAAACAAGAAAGGAGGTGAAGGACAGAATATTAGGCAAGAGGAAGGAGATTTAGTCCACACATGCAGAAAGGCCAAGACTGTATTTCTCTTAACATGAGTCTGGATCCTAAGCAACCCCAGTCAAGACTGATACTCAAACACACACTTGATTTGTTAGTGCTCCATAGGAGATATTGATAAAGTTACTACCTTGGAGAGAAGGGGCCTGAATGTCTGCTCTCCTCTGAGCTGCAATCATTGACTCAATAGTTCAGAGACAAACAACCATTCAGTGACAAAACCATTAAACCCTTCAAGTCCTCTAAATTCCTTGCACATGCTTATGTATATTTCTATTAGACAGCATCAATATTTCTTATATAAAAGCATTTTGAAGTCCTAGAAAAAAAACACTAGAAAGGAAAGCAAGAGAGAAAAATGGCTACAATAGTTATTAATAAGGAACTATCTTTAATTACACAGGTTACTGATATGCTGTCAAAAGGCAGCAAAGTCGCACCAAATTAACACACAAACATTTCCAATAAACACTGACAGTCTCTCATAGCTGCATCTCTCGCAAGTCCAAACTACGCACACGGGGGCTCTGGAAGCAGAAGACTTGGCCTCGCAGATGGCATCTGCACTCCATCCACCCCTGTTTCTCTCCAGCAGTAATTGAGAAAATCACCAGCAATCAGAGGAAGTCAGCTGCTCTGAGCCTGTAATGAAACAGGGCTGGAACAGCTGTGCCACATCTTTTTACAATTATCCTTCCTCCACCTCTATAGTGTCAGCTCCAAGGAGAATAAACCTTGCTAAACCTGAAATACCTCCAAAAGAGGATACCCTGTCTCTGCTGCTTTTGTAAAAATGAGAGAATAGCACTAAACTGCTTTACTTGATCCATTCCATCCCTGTTATGGGTGTCAAAACACCATCTGTAAGAGGAGCCAAGAGGTGAGCTGCAGCACTGGTATGGAGGAAAACCTGACACACCTAGTGAAAGAAATCACAATATTGCAAAACAAGGTATGTCCAAAATAAGGAAGGATTTCACTCATCGACCTTACTTCATAGAGCCAAAGCACTGTACTTAAGGATGTCCCTAAATTATTACTTGAAGTAAAGGAGTAAGGGAGGGGAAACGTGTAAAGACATTAATAGGGACTGAAGTAAAACAAGCCATGTACTAAAGCTGTCTCAAGGCAAATTTTATGCACAGAAGACAAACCAAGGGAAACCAGTGCTGAAGGGAACAGATGTGACAATGTGAGACACCCTAAGGACTACGGCAAGCAAATATCCACACAGCAAACTGCCAAGAGAGGGAGTATAATTGTGCTCTCTTCTATAGAAAGGAACCCAAATGCAGAAACTTAATGCAACTATATCACAACAAATGAAGGAAAGATGGTAAGGGATAATGCCCCTCAAAAATAACACATTAGACAACTTGAAAAAAATACACACTCTTCAGGTGCCAAATGCCATCCAGGGCAGTGATCTGTGCTGTTGAAGCAGCCTCTCAGCATCGTTGCCATGGGACATGCCCACTACACCAAGAACCCTGCTGAGTTGATAACAGCATCTTTGCATGGATGCCAGTGAACCCCTCCCACTAGGAACAGAATAGGAATCAGCTCCAGCTCTCACACTGCCCCAGTCCCAGCCACCCACACGTGTTTCCACAGAAGGCAAAGGCTTCTTCAAGGAAAACCCTCCAATTGTTGGTTTGTTACGTGTGTGTAGGGAGCCCTTCTCTGATGAGAAGCATTTGCAGAGGATCTTCCCAGGACACAAGTTTACTAGCAGAAATCAGACACTTCCCTGCAGGAAAAATCCCACATTGCCAAACGTGGAGCCCCTCCGAGCCGAGCACAGGCAGGAGGGAGGCCCCCAGGTACGTCTGCATCAGCACAGGGAAGTCTGTATAAATCACAGAGCCATTATCAGGGGTAAAATTAGCTCCTGTTACTGACAGCATCTATCACTCATTCTTACTCTAATCTCTACCAGGGGAAGGATTTACAAGCAACACTGATGAAAGAGAAAAGGAGAAAAAAAATCAAAGCAATATAAAGGGGAAAAAAAAAAAAGAAATCAAAGGAAAGATAACAAAAGCATTTGTGAGGCTGGAAGAAACACTATGTTATATTACAGAGACCAAGGGATCCTTATCATGCCCAGATAAGATTTTCATTCAATGTGTTGGAAATTTTTAACTGCTTAAGAAGATCCAAGTACATTGCTGGGTACTTCCAAGCTCCAGTGCAGGATTTTTCAGCCACACATGACACTGGCTTGTCTCAGTAAAAACCCTTAGGAAATACATACATAGAAAATACACCAGACAGATGTTGGAGGAATCTTAATGAACATAGACAAGAACTAAAAGTGGAAAACTGCAAGAGCTTAGATTAAGAGTTAAAACCACTATTAATCACAAAATAATTAGTCATGATGACCACAGCCCATAGGTCAGTGGAGAATACACTATTAAATAGCACATATTAATTTCTGCATTGTTTAGTCATTTACCGACCCATTATGGAAAGTACTTTTCTTAATATGAAATACAAAGAGGGGAAGAAAGCAAAGTACCAACAGTGCTGTTTGTTAGCTCCAAGAACCATTGCTTTGTTAATTAACCTTTTCAACTTCTCGAGAGAATTAATCACCTCAAATGAATGAAGCTTCCGTGTGCCCTAAGCAGCCTGGAGGAGACGGACTCCTTCCCTTCCTGAAGGCACGGGACTCCACTGCAGTCGCACAGTGGTGCCTCCACCATCGTTAACGTCGTCCACTGTAAGAATACCATTAGAAAGTGCCTTTTGTTCGAAGGTCTCAGAGCACCTAATCAGTAATAATTAACGATACTGCACAGCAAGTCAGTCACAGGGCCACTGTTGAAATCCCACCACTCCTTTTACAACCACTGAGCCAGAGGGGGAGTTAGCCCTAAACCTCCAGCCTGACTTCATTTCTCACAAGCAGCTAGAGATATTAGGACCTAGCTGGAATCAAATTAGGAAGAAAAAGAAAGAAATTGACTGAAGAGGCTGCTCTATCTTTGCAGCCATAGGCAAGTCTCACATAGAGACATCTCTGTTATTAGCAATGGGCAGTGCCTGCTGCTCCCAAGCACCTGTTTTGATGGGAATGCCTGTAGGATACAGGGCAATGGAAACTGGGAGGCAGAAAGCCCAGTGCTCACAAAACATAACACTGGAGCTGCAGCCCTGCAACTTCTTAAGTTGAAGAGCAAAGAGAGGATTGTCCTTACTGTAGCAGCCAGTTTCAGAAACCACTAACTCAAATTAAATACTCAGATTATCTTAGCCTTCCACCCAGTACCATTCCATATACTCTTGTCCCTCCCTTAAGCAAAAGGCATCAACATCTCTCTTGAAACAACATTAAAATGAATGTGAAGAATTATCTACTTGCTAAGAGAGGTTATATGCATGCACATGTGTTTTGGAAAGCCTACTTTGCATTTCTAGGTCTCAAAATATCCCTAATATAATTTACAGTGGGTTGTGAAAATTGCCATCCCAGTTAATCAAATATAATAAATAGCTCTGACTGAGCAGATGACTCTCCTACAGCACTGTGGTTATCAGAGGGATCGGTCTTAATTTGAAGCTCCATTCATCAGCTCTGCTAACAGGATTGTGCAGGGAGTGATATTTGACAGAAGTGTTTTTGAAATTCCTAAGTGGAGAGGGTGCATCGAGGGAGGCAAGACAGATGTTTTGCTTCTCGGGACTTGGAGGAGGCCTCACCACCTCTCCTCCCCACGCAGTGACAGCTGCCTGAGGGACACATGCCATTACAGAGAATGCCATGCTCACAGGTGAAAACTCCTTGTTTTGTTTATTTAAATAAAAATTCCAACAAATTCAATATGTAAGGGACAACACATCTGCTACAGCATGTTCCTACAACCCCAGACAAAGGATTTAAGGCCTGAAGGCAACAAAGGAGTTCTGAATTATTTGGCCCATGAGGAATAAAAAGGTGAGACAAAAAGGGAAGAAGAAACAAGAATGAACAAATGCTCTTAAACAATCCATCCAGTCAGAAGCCAGCACCATTTTGTATCAGATTTTACAGAAGTACACAGTAGAAAATGATAAGCCATAAAAGTGAGAAACCAAAGTAAAATAACACCCTGTCCTGCATCCTTCCCAACTCCCTCTTCAACCTTTTTCTTTGGAGCATTCTTTTGTTTCTGCCAAAGGGAACAAACCTGCTGGAAAAGGCCTCTCAGCTGGTGCCTGGATGTCCCAGAGATCTTGATGAGATATGGGATTGAGCTGCTGCCCCAACATGGAAAATCAAAATGATCCCATCCTCCTCAGAGGCAGCCCCTATGCTCATGGGACAGGGGAGCAGAAGCAGGTCAGCAAGGAATACGGAGAGGAAGAGAAAGAAAGAAGGAAACATTCTGCAAGTCAACAACAGTTTAGCATTTAAACACAAGCGAAGCCTCTCTCCCATGCTTCATTGTAACACTGTTGCTCTAAATCCTCTTTTATCCCTTTAATTATGCATGAAAAAAAACATGCGACCTCCCTGCTCTGCCGCTCAGCCGAGCAGCGGCTCCGTGCAGAAGGCTCATTATACAGCTTTAGCAGGGCTGAGTGCTCTGAATTATTTAAATCTCCATTAAGCCTCCACTATGGCATATCTATGTGATAAATGGATCAGGTGCTGCTGGATTTCTCCTCTGACCAACGAGCTCTCCCTTCTTCCCCCTCTCTCCTCCCACCAAACTCAGCAGGGCAGGAGATAATTGCCAAGAGGGAAGGAGTTTGCGCTTCTGCTATCAAGTGTTTCGCCGTCATTTAAAAAAAGGCCAACTGAGCCAAGTAATAAAGACACTTAATCAGGATTAGCATTAGAGGGCAGGGTGAGGTGGTCAATGCATAACTTTTTTAATGGCCATTTTATTGTTTACATTAAATAAAACTTAAATCATTATGTTTTACTTAACCAGTGGGAATGCCCTGTCCCTGTTCTCAGATCACCACTGCAGAAGGGGGAAGAAATTGTGTATTGTCAGAGAAAAGGGGAGCTGTGTGGTGATGTGGCCAAGTGGACTCAGCTGGCTCTGTTTTGTTTTCCCATCCCACTGGCAGTGCAGGAACATCCCAGGAAAGCACATTGCCCACAGCTTCCCTGGGAGCAAAGGCCGAGTCTGTGACCTGGAACCAGGTCAGCCCAAGTGCCAAGACAAGGCCCTTAACCCCTGTGAAAGGTAAGAGCAGTTCCCCCAGAACAGACTTGCTGTCACAGATACCTGAGCATGAAGGCATGGAGGGAGAGGGAGGTGAGCACTCTTCACGCATCTGTCCAACACCTCCACACCTCTTGGGGCCCCCTATCCAACAGCAACCCCCAGGGAGGCTCCAAAGGTCCCAGCAGGAAAAGCTTAGGCTAGCAAGGCAATTTCCTTGACTTCTTGCTTTCCACGGCATCAGGCAAGCCAAAAACTGTTCCTGAGGATTTTGACCGAGCTCCCAAGCTTCACTTTATACTTTTATGCTCAGTTCTGCATCAGAAAGCCTGAGTGGGCAGCGCTCATCAGCTGCAGCAAGGCAGGACCACAGCAGCCATCCCTTGCCCACCTAGGCACACTGCACCCCTGCCAAGTGGTATGGCATAGGGGGAGCCAACTGCTCAGAACAAGCCAAAGATGCTTTCAGATGACTTCCATAAAGGCTGCTTTATGAGAAAAAGATATGTCAGCATCTCTGTTTCAGCCTTCAGCTGCCACAGCTCTCATCTCAAAGGGTAAAATAGTACTCACACATCTCCACAAGCAGCA
>NW_010576383.1:16858-90478 GCF_000705375.1 Tinamus guttatus | reverse complement strand
TGAATGCATTTCAGCATTTCTTGCCTATTCTAACCAGCAGTTAAAAGTAGTGAAGGCCTCAAGCCAGAAGCAAAGTAAATTAGCTTTAAGCCACCTGGAGAATAAAACTCCTAATTTCATTCAATACTGTAGATAATTTCTCACTGTTGTTCTTACCAAGGAGACAAGAGCAGCTCCAAATTTTAATAAATAGGGTATTTGGAGGAAGCTTATAGATATACTAATGAGACAGCAGCCTGAATTCCCTTTGCTCATGCATCCCTCACTGCCACTGGAAAGTCCAGATTCAAAAGGAGCTCCTCCAACCTTTCTCTAATCAGTAGTACATATAGACACTACAGAAAGGATGCAGGGTTACTCCCTGGGAAATGATTTATCGGTCTAATACAGCATCACAAAGTTGTGTCTATTGCTTTCCAAGCAAACCTGTGTACTTTATTGCCAGGCAAATCCAAGTTTGCAACAAGAGTCCTCCTAAAGCAATTCCCTAGCAAGCAGCCCTGTGCCTGTGGCACACAGGGGCAGACTCCTCCTCCTTTCACATTCCTCTGTGCTAGGGGGGATGAGGAGGGAGGTATAAAAACAACCTACCCAAGCCTCCAGGTTAAACTGTGACCTACTTCAATCTATACTGCTGTCCATTATTACCAATCCAATTACGCCAGACAGGTTAGCTCAGCTCTAATTTACGTCAATCCAATTACTTTTTTTCTTTTTTTAAAAAGCAAAAAAACAGATAATTTTTTTGAACCATTAGTCAATACTAGGTCAGCATCCTACAGAAAGCACTTGGGAAAGCTCAAGGTCAAGATTAACTTTTTACGGGAAATCCCTCCCACAGTTTGCAGAGGGAGGTTTACTCACCTCTTTTCCTCACCATTCTTTTATTGTTTCCCCTTTACATTTTAATCAGATTTCTTGCATAAAGGTCTATGGCTTCCAGGACCATGTAGTGAAAGCAAATGCCATTCAGATTGTATGCCTCTTGAGGCAGAAGTCAGGAATACTTACCCAGAGCTCCTCTCTGCTGCAGCAGAATGGGAGAGCCAAGCACAAAGTGCTGCCCTTCAGGGGAAGAAAATAAAATAAAAAAATCCAAGGAGGAAATTTTAAGGCCCAAAGGACCTTAAACTCCCCAAAGAACTCCCACTTACACCACTAACCTACTCTACAACCTTGGTAAAGTAATTTCAACCTATGCACTCCAGAGTGTTTTGCCATGAAGCCACCCATCTCCTCTGCTTCCTCAACTCACAACACTGGGCAGCTACTACAACCCCCTGACAACAAAGTGAATTTGAGACAAACAACCTCTCCACAGAGCATCTCCCTCACTCCTAGATACTTGGATTCCCATCCATTTCCAGAACTTTGGGTCAAAATCTTTAGAGGTGCCTTTAAATGAAGGAACAGCTGACATCAGCATGGTCCTGCTTGCAGAGCCCAGGGCCAGCAGCCAGGAGGGCTCCGTGTGTGGGAGCGCTTTCAAGCAAACCCTTGAGCAGGGCCCTGTTGAGAAAGGTCACAAAGGCAGCTAACCCAGACAGAAAAGGATGTAAAGCCTAACCACATCCAGATGGGGTTAGAAAGGGAAGAGATTGCAAAGATGAGCACTCAATCACTTGGAGGAGAAAAAAAAAAAAAGGCACTACACACATATCCCTGTTGGAAGAAAGCAAGAGACAAAACCTCTTACAAGAAAGATTTCGGTCTCCTCAAAGTGCTTCCCTTCATCCTCTCAGCATCACACTCAAAGCAGGGATTACTTGTGCTTCAATCTTTGTCTGATGGTTGGAAAACAGGGCTATTAAAAACCATCTCTATCAAGGACAATGCAATAAATCCCCTGCTTGAAAGAATGTCCAGACATGGAAGTATTGAGTCACTTCAGTATCCCAGCCTGTATGTCCGCCAGGCAGCAAGGCCAGGCACTCAGCTAGGATACCCTGCAGTGGCAGTCACCTGCCTCACTGAGTCACTTCAGGACATGGCACCATTCCAAGTCAGCATCGGGTGACACAGGGTGAAGATGCTGCTTAGCCTTTTCTTAAGCTTTCACTCTTGCTTCTTTATCCTCACACTACCCACTAGCTCCAAAATCTTTGTGATATCTGTTCCCCATCCCTTCTGCATTACCTTGGCAATCAGGGTCCTCTTTTCTCTTGTCCTTTGTTTTAGCATCCTACAAATAATTACAAACTGTGCACATACATTACTTACTACGCATATATTTTGCTATCCTACCTGAATTTTAGATGGTGATACAAGAACAGGTCAGTGGGCTGCTAATATGGATTCACAGACTATAATCCTGAGATATTTTATATTTTGCAATAAGTCACATGCTAAAGTTCAGCCCAGTACCATCTGCAGACATGAATATCCTTTAGCCACCTGCGTCAGCTCAGTCTTTCATTGTATTTACCAGCAACTCTCAATGGTATTCCATTAAAAACTTCCGTAAGTCTTTTAAAACTTGAGTGCAATTTAAACACTGGACAGGGAAAGCATCAACATGCATAAGCCAATAACATTAGCATTTCTTAATCCAGTCTGTGTCATTAAGAAAGCACCCAAGGAAACCAGCAGAGCCCTTTGCTGTATGGTTAGAATACACATGGCTACATATTTTTGAAGGCTTTCTGAAAGTTGTTTTATGGAATGCACAGCCCACATTCATTATTTTCTGAAGAGCTGATCTGTCTGTGAAAGCAGACAAATAAAAACAAAACACCAACTCGAAATAATACCTTTCTGAAGAATTTTAAGATTTAAGAATTGCATTATTAAAGCCATAGAAAAGACTTCCCTTTCCATGCCAGAGGGATGGGGATTAGCTCCCTTCAAAACAACTCAAGAGAAGTCCACCAAGCAGCTTTGCAATCCCCATCCCTGTCACCAAGCTGACTCCTGGGCCAGGACAGCGTTGTCTCCTTTTGTGCAGCACTGCCCAGCCTAATTACAAGGGCTGGAAACAGCCAATGGTCCCCAGAGGGCCTTCAAGCTCTCCCCACTATTGTTTTAGGCTCAGGACAGAGAGGGAGCAAACGAAGAGAAAGTGACAGACACAAGGGAAACAACTGCATTCATTTCCCCTACAGCCATTTCTGCCAAGCCTCTAAATAACACTGAGAGCCTTCACCCCCCTTCCTCTGTACTTTTTAATCACAGACACCAGGTTTCTCCCAAGTTGTCTGTGACCTGGCACAGCATCTCCTAAATTGTACCTCTCCTATCAAGAGTATAAAGTCTGATAAGCACAGGAGAAATAAAAAGCCTAATGGCTCCTGCTGTGACAGAGCTTTTCTTTGGGGGAATACTGGGAAGCGTTTGCTCTCTGCAGAGACTGGAAATAGTTTCAGTGAAATATAGTCAGTGAAATGTGTGAAGGGAAGAGTCCTATCTCCCTTTTGCCCTTGATGTGGAAACCAGTGCCTGATCAGGCT
Organism: Tinamus guttatus; assembly: GCF_000705375.1. The sequence continues at coordinate 87,032 of NW_010576383.1, read as the reverse complement.
CCACCTGAGCATGTACTTTTATTCTACTCATGACACACGCCACGTTTTTCCTCTCTGTGCAAAGCAAGGGAGAAGGGGTGGGGAAGTGGGAAAGCAGAAAAGAGGCACAGCAAAAAGTGAGGCCACTGAAGAAATGGCACTTCAGGCAGTCTCCACTACATGAGTGATGACAGCCAATAGTGCCTCCAAGGACTTGCTTTCTTCAAGTCAATACTGCATTCTGACAGCCAGTTTATTCCTGGGATCCATGAGCCTCTCCTCCAGATTCAATCTTGCTCAGAAAATCATTCCTCTGATGCTTTATCCAGCTTACAGATAGGATGATGTAAGAGCCAAACAGAGAGGATATCTTACAGCTGTTGTGCTGAAGCACACTGCTCCTAAGTAGCTTTTCTTACCTGCAGTGCTAAGGAAGTCAGAGGTCATTAGAAATAAAGCAGAGTTGCTTAAAAAAAAAAAAATCATCTCAGACTGCACACAACTTGGCAGAAAAGGGCTCACACGATGCTCTAAAATTTGTCTTGCTATGGTGGCATGTAAGGGGAAGTGAGAATTACCTTCCAAAAAGAAGCCACGATTAAAGATATCTGCAAAGCTGGATTGACTCCAATGCCCAAACCAGTGCTGGCATGGTGGCCATTGAATGTCTCCCATCAGTTGTGGCATCTCAGGAAAGAAGGGTCTGCATTTGTGAAAGAATTGCCCAGCTGCATCATGTAAATGTCTTCAAGGACCATTCTTTTTCCTTGGACACCAAGGAATAAAAATATAGTCATCTTCAGAGTAGACTTAAAATAAAGCATATGCTAAAAGAAAAAAATACGTGCAGTGCACAGATAGATCTGCTAGTCTATCTGCAAAAACACTAGCGTAATTGCAGCATTAAACAGATACATTTAAGAGCATCTCCAGTCTAAACCGCTCTATGAGCCCCCTCTAGCCTCTCCCCTGCTCCCCACACAACCAGTTCCTGGAGTGAAGGAGTTAACAGGGTAACATGAAGTCCACTCCTGCTAGAGCAAAACCAAACAGAAGCTGTTCAGCAACCAGGTGAGGGCAAGTCTGGAAACTAGGAATCATTTCCCTTCCCCACCTCCCAAACAAGCCAGGCCCCACACTACAACTGCAGGACCAGTAATAGCACATTGCACAGTCCATGCCTGAGGGCAAAGCTTTCCTCTGGAAACACAAGCATCAAAGTTCACCATCTCCACTTGACAGTTTTAGACATAGCTAGTGACTAATGAGGTCCAGGGAGTTATGGATTACTGTTGTTTATACAGCTTTGTAGAAGAAGCTGTCGAACTACTTCATAGATGAAATCAGTGCATATTTGCACATTAGTGTAATTTAATTATTTTATCATATAATCCTCCGAGGGGTAGAGAAGACCCATGAGCAAACAGACGAAGAATGTCTTTATTTCAGAAAGACTAAGGTGACACTTCTCAATGCATCAGGCACCTACAGTCAGCAGGAGGCTGCAGACACTAGTGAGAACAAGGAGACTCCAGCAGGGAAATGCCTCAAAAATGTTCTCTGCTACAGAAATAGAAGCAGAGAATTTTGCCTGACCTCACTTAACTGGTTCCCAAAGCCTGCCCTCTTCCTTTCAAGTGGGTATTTTTCAGTAAAAAAGCAGCTGGGCAGGTGACAGAAAAAAAATTCTTGCTTCCATGCCTAACTCCCAGGTTTCTGGGAGGTTGAGCCTGCAAGGTGAGCCAGGGCACGGGGTCAGCGTGAGCTTCCCTGCCCCGACGGGCCACGCACACGAGTGCCAGCTGCACACAGGCTACTTGTCACTGCAGCAAAAGCACCATAAATCTAGTGCTTCCAAATAATTTATTCACATGGCTTTACTCCTAGAAGGAGCTGCTCTACCAAAAGCAGATGTTTGTACAAAATTCCCAGAGGCTTCTGAAAAGCCCCTGCATTTAAGAGCTATTATGATCAGTATTTTGTATAAAAAACAGTGCCAAGGACTGCTCCATTCCCCACAAGACAAAATAATTCTGTTACAGATTTTATTACCACACTCCCTTTCCTGCTTGCTCTGCTGATCCAGCACAAACTCATCTTGCTGGCTCAAAACAACAATGACAAGTTAGCTGCACTGCTTGACTTCATACCAGATCAGGTACTGCCTATCCTTCCACAGAAGCCCAACAAATCATAGCCAGTCCTCCAGCTACTCCAACAAGCAAGCACAAGGTGGGTTTGTATCACACAGCACTTCAAATAGCAATTATGGATCCATGACTACACCTGCAGGAATGAAGCTGGCCATTAAAGCGAAGGCAGGTCTATACCTCCAGCTCTGCCAGGACCTCAGTATGGCAAAGACTCATCCCCAACTTGCTCATAACCAAAACATGGAGCTCAGTAGGGGCCATCCATGCAAGCTACTCAGATGGGAGCAGCCATGCTAAGCTTCTTGCTGTCACTTGGCCCAGCATAGACAGGTCTGTCCCACTGAATTCACAGCAATGACAGCAGGAGTGAAAGCCTCCCAGCTTTGCTTTGCTTAGTTGGAGTTAATGTTACTACTTAACAGTAGTAATAAATGGGAGTCTTAACAAAAGACTGAATCAGAGCTAGGTAGTGAGTAGAGCTGAACCATATTGAATAAAGCTATAATATAATTCACTTAGAAGCAAGTTGCCTGCCAAGCACATCTTTCTCAGCAAGAGGAAAAGAGCATCTTTTCAAGTGATAAAGGACATGTGTACTGTCGGTTCAGTTCTCACACTGTGCTTAGCAATGTGTCAAGCTGCAGTATTTGCCACCAGACCTCCAGGGATAAGCTGCAATAAGCAGGATGCAGAGCTCCCTGTAGGCAGACCCCTCACCACCCACTGCAGCCTGTGTGCAGAACACTCCTCCAGCTCCCAGAAGCAAGGGGATTGCTATTACCAACAGGTCCTACCCAAATCAGGGAGACAAGAAACCACTTGGACTGCAGGACATTTCACCTGGACCTCAAACTCCCACCATCTGATACAATCCTGCAGGCTTGTGATCACAAGATCACCTTGTATCACCTCATCTCTGCCGCAGTTCCCACCAGCTGAAGTACCAGACACAGACTAGCAGATCCAGAGCTTCCTGATGAGTCAGCTGCAAGCCAACTACCCAAGGAGCTTCAGGGAAAACAGGCTGCCTCTGGTAAATATTGCACAGGCTTGTTTAGCCTGTAGCTCTTTACACGCACCCACCATACTCTTGTATGTCCCAACATACTGTTCTTTGTTGAGCACAGTGTTATGCAAGGCTGAGCAATGAAAGCAGAGATTGTTAGCAGCTTTAACAGGCTTTGGATCATGCCAAGAACAAGTCCCACTCCATTTTAGTGGCTGCAGTATGACATCCCGGATATTTGCTATAATAATCAGATGCTCCAACACTACAATCAGAAGACAAATAACTAGTAAATAGACAGGCAGCAATCTCTTCAAAGAGCTGAGAGTGATGCCAAGAATATTTACAGCCTGATTCCATGGCTGCCTCTCTTGCCCTTCCCCAAACTACCACTGGACCTCACAGTGAATCCACTTGGGAGGCTTAAATAGGCCTATAGATCTTCTTGGTTCAGTAAGAGATTTCATTTATTGGAAACACACCATGAACTCAGTGGAAATGCCGCAACTCTTCCCCAAACAGGATTCTTCTTGTTCCACCACAGAATTTTCTATCCAGGCTGCTCAGTAAAGTCACTTGTAACAAGTGACTCGATACCTTCTGAGGGACAAGATTTCTGACAGCAAAAATATGAAATCAACACAGTAATGCATGGTTATTTACAACAAAACACTACACTAACTTAGGGTCATTTACACACAAAAAATTACTAGAGCATTTACTGTATATAGCCGTTCATCAAAACAGCTTTAGGGCTGCTGCTCGCTGGCCATGACACAGTATGATGAAATACATTTCATTATTCATTTCAGGAAAATCATCCACAGTTGCAAAGGAGAGGCTGAAACAGATGACAAAAGCATTACATACATGTTTTTGAATGTTTGGAGAAAAAAATCATTAAATAAGCCAGATAAACACACCAAACAATTCTGTTCAACGATCTAATGCATCATTCAGCCTTTCAAACACCACCTGCAGTGTGCACATTTGATGCAGCCACACAGGACAGAGGAAGCCATGAGCAATGGCCAACATCCCCTCCTTGGGATGTGGCAGCAGCTACACTGCCTGAGATGATAGGAACAGAACAGTTTTCCCATACAGATTTTAGAGTATCTTAGCACATTTCATGACAACATCAAGGATGACATGGGTCCTGAAAAGCTAGACCCAGTCCAAAGCAAGAACATCTCCATCCAAAGCTTTTATCAAGTAGGAATTCCAAGCAGTGAAGAAACACATATCTTGTTTCTCCTGCTTTGTGGATGGAAAATGAAAAGATCCAAATAGATTAAGTCCGTGGTCTCTCTCTCTCTCTCTCACACACACAGAACTCTGAGCACTTTTTAAGACAAAGCTTTGTTTCAGGCAGATGATGGTGAAGAGAAAATATCACCAAAAAACAAGAAATGCTTATGGGCAAATCATCTGCAAGACAGGGCACTCAAAAAAAAAAAAAACCCCTGTGCCTAAGAGCAGAGACATCCTCCTTTCATCCTCACCTTCTTTCCAAATATGTCTGTCTTCATCAGACAGATTTGATTTCTTTTAAATGACCTGTTTTAACTCACTGCCCCCCACCCAGTTAGTGCCTGCCATCCTGCAAGTCACCAAAATGCTTTTAACAGGCATGTTCAAGCAGGGTAGGTCAGGAAAAGACCAACCACAAAGCCCCGTTTTGTGCATCGACTCTGAGATTAATTCTGTTACTCAGGCATGTAATCAGCTTTTAAAGCCTAACGGTCTACTTTGGGAGGGGTAAAGGGAGTCAGGGAGCACAGGAATAGAGTGCAGAAGAAATGAAATACTAACCACTTTAATCTTTTAGGGAGTTGGATACAGAGTTCACTCTGATACATCTAGTTCCATAAATCTCATAACACAAGGACAGAAAAATCAATGGGTAAGAGAAACGGATCACTCACCAGAACCAAGAAAAATGAGTCTACTTAGATCTGCCAACGAGGCCTAGGCTATCTGTCAAACTTTTTTTAGGGGAAACAATCCTTTTAATTAGGGAGAAGAGATCCACAAGCACTAAAGAGATGAAAAATTCCAGGGGGGAAGGCAAGAATTCTCAGACATTTTAGAAAGAACAAGAAAGAATCACCTGGCTCCAAAATGATCATCTCAACTTTTTCACTCCTCAAAAAAAACACAGAAGAGAAGAGATCCACAAGCACTAAAGAGATGAAAAATTCCAGGGGGGAAGGCAAGAATTGTCAGACATTTTAGAAAGAACAAGAAAGAATCACCTGGCTCCAAAATGATCATCTCAACTTTTTCATTCCTCTCAAAAAAAAAAACACAGAACGGTTCCAGCTTTGCTGCTGAATTAACACTGACCAAACAGATCTCTTACCACCAGACACACATACAAAAAATAGATATTCCAGTTGTGACATAACAAGAAAAAAATAGTAAATTGCTCCCTAAAATTAAAGGTCAGGACCAGCAGCAAGGCTTCAGATCTTAAGCACCAGAGCTTGCTATTTAAGCCTGATGGTGGGACATTCACAGTCACTTCATCTGGTCTGCCACGCCAAATACAACTCCATGCATCTATACAGAGTGTTAAAAAAAAGGCAACAGACTGAACCTTACCTTGCTCTGTGCATGCTCACCAGTTTTTAAAGCACCATACTAAAGCACCTTGGGCCAAGCTAAAGAAGGACCCAGAAGAGGAAAACACAACATCCATGCTGCCCAGCCCCCTCAGCACCCATCTCTGCAGGCAAGCTCAGGATATCAAGCCTGACTGCACTGCCAGCAGCAATCCCAGCTACTACTAGTCTGCAGAGAAAGGGAACACCAAAAGCAAAGCCAACTTAAACCATTCAGATCCAGCCTCTTTCAAGGACCACTTGCAGCTTAACTTTCCCCCTTCAGGAATTCAACCACCCCACCCTCATATACTACCAGGATGTTCAGCTAAAGTGTTTTTGCTAGGATTTCCCCACACCAGAACCTCACCTGTTGCATGTTGCACCTAAGTCTGCCTTACCTTCCCGGTCAGCAAATGTCTGTGGGAAGGTACTGCCATGTCAGATGGGGGCATGTGGAGTGGGTGAAAAGCAGAAGGTAAACAACACTGGAGATTTTCCCTTTCGGGTTGTTTTTTCTTCTCCACACTCTTGCGTTGGCAACAGTTTCTGAAATGCCAAACCAAAGCCACCCTCTCTAAAAACTACAGCGGGTACAAACGCAGCAGCCCATCTGCTTAGCAACACAGGGTGCCAGGAAAAGCAGTTTCCAGGCTTCAGACTGAGGTTTGCAGATCTGAAGTCACATTTGGCCCCCAGCTACAGGAACAGGCATCCCCAAGGCAGGCAAGGCAAGAGTGACCTTCCCAAGGCAGGCAATCTGCAGGACACATCTTCCTTCTTTTGGCAGAGGGCAGCTCTACACACCCATAACTACCTGCTGCAGGAACTCAGATCTTTTACAGCAATATTGGCATGCATCTTCCTCAACTCCTTCAGCACAGAAAGGCTCTGTGCAAGTGTGCTCTTTGCAGGGCACAGGGCTTCTCCTACACCTCTCCTCCCCCTTTTCACCAGCCATCTAGAATCACACGGGCCATTTCTTCCAAAACTCCCAAATAAGTTGCACACCTGACCCACTATGCTTTGCCAAAAGCAGCCAAAGTTCACATTAGCAAAGCAATGAAAGTAGCTCTGCAGGTCACTCTATAGCTTGGCACTTGAAATTCTTTGTGGGTCAAGCAGAACTTCAGAGATTTCTAAAAGAGGAGAGGGAAACACCTGCTAGAAAGCCAGCCGAAAACTATGTCAAATATTAGAAAAACTAACCTAAAGACAGTCAGCAAAAAAGTGACAAGAGAGGCACTTAGAAATGTCAGCATGATCATAAGAAAATGATGTTATGTTGTATGATCCAAAGCCCTCTGTCACGGGTGCCATATAAATAATTATTAATTACGCTGTTGATTAGCTGTGTGAGCAATAGAGTTAATGAGCTGGTTCTTAGAGGAAATAAATACAGCTTCTAAAGAGCAGGGCAGTCATTCTGCCAAAGGCAAGCAATTAGGAGCATTTCTTGTCCGCTGAAAGTTTGCTTTTCTTTTTTTTCCTTCTCCTTTTAACCTGAGGACAACCAATATACACTGTAGATATTTGCTATTAAAAACCCACTCCTCTCATGGTCCCAGTGGACAAACTGATTTTCCCCTAATGATGAAGCCCAATTAACTGCAACCTCGAGCTCCACTTTGTAGGCAGCAGGGTTCCTCTTTGGAGATTTGGCCCGATGGGCAGGAGAAGTCCAAAGGTTGAGGATTAAAGCTGCTTTGTTTCCCCGAGCACGCACACCACATTGCAGGGTGGTTGGCATGGGAACACAGCTATGGAGAAGCCTATAGTGCACAATAAACGGTCTCCATAAAACATGGAGGCAAATGACTAGGGAGATGAAGGGCAAACTCTTCACCTGTCATTTGGGAGGGCACAGCAGATGGAAGAAGCCACCCTTGGAATTCACTGCTTCTCCCTGCCTGAGAAACAGCTGCTTTCAGCTTCCAGCTGCTTTGCTTTAACACTACTGCTTTATGTCTTCAGTGCACATTTATGTTCAATCCATTTTACCACCTGGTGTCTGAAGCATGGATATCCTGAAAGAAGTTCCATTTTATCTGCTGTTGGGGTTTATAGCCCTGAGCTGCAATGTCTCTCAAGCTACTGGTTAATCCCAGTGCAGAAACCGAGAGTTTGACTGAAGGGACAAGATTAGACAGTCCATGTTACATGGGTTGCTTTGCAAGAGCTGTCAGGAAGCTCCTAAAGCTGATTTCTGGCACAGACCCTGATCCATGAACTAATTAAACACTAGTAGTCCTGTTCTAGTCAACAGGATTGCTGGTAGGCTTCAGGCTAAGGAGGAGCAGATACCTGTTCGGCGTGAACACTGAGCCAGCAAAGCAGGAAGCTGCAAAGCTGCTGATTGCCGTGTGTCTGGTGCGTGACCACGGGCTCACATACATCATCACATCCCGTGCAGCTGGCAGTAGCTGGGCAAACCCCATCACCGACAGCACCTCACACACCACCCTCTGAGCACGTGCTCCGAGGGCAACAGGAGACAGCCCGGCCGAGGTGACAGCCCCTGGCAGCCACCTCGTCTGCGCTACATCTGCAAGCATGGGAAGCAGAGGGCACTAACCCACCGAAACCCACTGATCCTGCCCCAGAAGCCCCCTAAACAGGGGAGGGATGCCTCAGCATTAAATGTGGACCAAAATTATCCAGAGCAGCCAAGAGAGGTAGCAGCCATTTCCCCAGCAACTGCATCTGCGCATCCCTTGATGCTTCATCTCAAGAAATGTTGGTGTGAACATAAAAACAACCAGGAAAAACACGTGTCTCAGCCCATGTCGCAACCTCACTGGAGGCAACAACCCAAAATAGGAGAACCTGGAGACATTCAAATGCCTGTGTGATGAGATGGAATTTAGCTGTGGAAGCAGAGATCTGGGAATGATCTACAAACACGTCTGGCTGCACAGATAGCCACCGCCTCCTCCCCGTGGGCCGCGTGGAGCCTCCTGGAACGCGGCTGTTTGTGCAGCAGCAGAGCAAGCAGAGCTCGCGGGAGCCAAAACACCACCCCGAGCACCACAGTCACTTACCACTGGGGTAAATTTCCAGCTAAACTTCTGTCCAGGACCACACATGACACTAAGAGCGTTTGCCTTGGAGTTAAGGATTAGCACCTTAGTACTTAGGACTAAGCAACAAGGATTTAGTGTCTCTCCCAGTGTAAGCCTCCCTGGAAAACAGTGTTAACCTCTGAAAAACAGTGTCAACATCCTGCAGTTCAAGACAGGTAACGATTCGCTCCCATGCCCAAAAGCCCGATGCCCATCTAGCAGCTCCCCATCACATCTGTAGTATAATTGCATAATGATTTAACACATAACTCATTTCATCTGAGAAAGACTTTGGCCATTTACCAGTGATATTTTAAAATATGTAAAAAATTCCAAGTAGTGTTGTCCAAATAACCAGGATAGTTGTCTGGATATTGTTTTACTGGTACAGTGTGAATTTTCCACCCCATCTAGCTTCCTAGCACAAAGCTAGGACACCTCTAAACACCGGCCCATTAAGGGTGACACATGTAAGTTTCCTCTGAGGAACAAACTCCTTAAACTCTTAGAAGTCACTTGAGACTGATGTTCTTTCACATTAAAGGAGCTCACCTTTCTAGCTCTAATTTTTGCAGTATTTGAATTATTTGGATCGCAATTTGCGGCTAGAACCTACAGGTCCACCTTGAGTGTTATTACCAGTGCACACAACTGTGAGACTGTGGTATTTGCTTGCTGTTGTCCACAAAGAAAAGGAAACCTAGCCTGGAAACGGCTGCACAGAGCTACTAACTGAATAGCTGCAGATGAATCTAGGGATTTACATCCATGTTCCAGTACCAAGCACTATCCTGTAAACAAAAGTCCTTATATAGGTCTGTGTGGGCAGAGTTAATTATCGCCAAATAGCTTCCAGAAGCCTCAAATCAATTTATGAAAACAAAAATTAACTTTGCATATAAACATAATTGCAGTGAGGCAATAGTATATCCAGCCTAGTGCTAGTCCTGTTTTTGAAAGCTGGGCAGAAAGCCAAATGAGTTCATTAGGCAGTGTAATTAATAATGGTTTTCCCCTGCTTTCGGAAGCCATTTATGGTCCTAAGAGGCAAAGGTCTTGAGGGAAAATCACACAACTCAAGCTTTAAAAGGTGCTTCTGCAAGAGATTTATTTTAGTACCTCCATGTGAATATACAGCATTTAATGAAAAAGCAGGGGGCCTGTTACACTGTGGCCAGATCAGTTCACTCCATTCCAAGAAAGAAGGCTTTTTCTGAAAAGGAACCATCAAGTTACTCCTCAAGATCACCACCCGCTTCATAACTCAGGAAGCGCAGACATTAGTAAAGTGCAGTGTAACCAACCAAGAGGGAAACCACTTGTAGAGTTTCCAGCCTTCCAATGTGCCATGAATCTAGAATAGCTTTATATCCTCTGGATTAGAGATGAACCCATGAGCAAACACCATCTCAGGATTCTTTTCCCAGCAACAATAGCAAGCAGTAGGTTTATTTTTAATAAAAACACTGATCGCTGCCTATCAACTCTAAACTTCAGTATTTTCCTTGGCTGCAAGGAGGCCTCCACCTTGCAAGTGGCGCTACCTTGGAGCTTCGCACACTTACAGGTATTATGCACCCAGAAAGGCACTGCTAGCTCAGGGACTCTCAGGTCATCCAGTCCATCCAGATCTCTGTAACCATTATTATTTCCCACTTGCAAACTATTTCTGGCACTCCATGCCCACAACTCTGACTCATGTGGGATGCTTCGTGGAGCTCTAAGCCATGGAAATATTCCAATATGCACACCTCCTAAGGCCAAGAAGGCTGATAGCTCCAACTGTCCTGCACTCTGACTCAGGCTCTTGCTTGGTCCCTCCATGTTTCACATGAGAGGCAAAATAAAAAAGTCATTTTGTATTCCCCAGTGGAACACAAATCCAGCATTCAATCAAGCAGCCTGCCTCACAGTGCACCACAGCAGAGCAGTGTAATCTATTTAGGAATGGCAGCGGAACCCCTAGATTGAATTACAAGGCAGGTATTCAATCACACAGGATGCGTAGCTGCTTTCTAACAGACTAGAGGATTAAGAGAGCAATAGGATACATGTCTTCCTTCCACAGAGCAGCATCTCCTCCTTCCCCACCCACCCATGAAACAGAGCATATACTTAGAGAGGAGGATTTACAGTGCTCTGAACTCACACAAAGCATTAGAGGGAACATGCAAAGACACCTCTCCTGCAGCATTCGCAGCAAAAGGATTGCAAAACTGCACTCCATGCAAGACAGGGCAAACACCCGAGCTGGCAGGAGAACAGGGTGCAGCTGGAAGAGCTGGAGCTGTTTAACACCACACAGCCAACATTTGCAGTGTCTAGTGCTTGGAAGGCTGCAGCACCTGTTTCCAACACTGCTCAGAGACAGACTTGGCAGTGTGTATGAGAAAGGTGCAATGCACAGAAGCCAGACACTGCAGAATTGCAAGATGCACCAGTCAGCCTTTTTCCCCCTAGACACTCAAGTAACACCAGAGTTCTCAACTCCAAACAAAAATAAGTCCTGCACAACCAGAAGACCAAAAGAGTCCCCGCTCCAAAGAACATACATAAAATGTGGAGATTCTTGCTAAAGCTGCTGCTAACATTTCTAGGGATGCAATTTGGGAGTGGAGCATGACAAAGAAACAAGCAAGTTCATTACCTTTAAGTAAAGAAACACACTGCACGGACATTAAAGCTGCCTGATAGAAAGACTGCTGTGTACTGCAAGAAGGCAGGGAACAGTTTCATATGATGTATGAAAGAAATTCTGTATCTGATACTGCAGGATTACATCATGTCTGATGGCAGAGGCCTATTGTGCTCCCACTTGTAAAGGAGGATTACTGTATATCTGATCTGCAAGAAGGATTATTGTGTTTGAAGTGGGGAGAGTAGAATCAGGATAAATGGAAAAGCTGTAATATGCTGGAAGGAGGTTTCACTGGATTTGTGACAGGGCAGATAGAGTGTCACAGGCATTAGCAAGGATTCATCCATACACAGGGGAGGGTTCCAGAGGGGACTTCAGCATGAGATCCGTTCCCCTGCCCAGCCCCAGCTCACTTGACAAGAGCAGTGTGAGCAAGCACAGCTTGCAACTCCATACACAGGTCCATGCACCTCTTGCAATGAAACCCCAACCTACCCAGATTATCCTCTTGACTACAGCCCCTTCCAGCCTCCTTTCCACCTCAGCTCCAACTTTTAATCCTTCCCTTGTTCATGCTTTCCTGTGCTTGAATGCCGATCGCTTTATAATTAAAATCTTAATTGAATTTGACAGTGATAAACATGCAATGTATGCTATAATGTCTGCCAATATATTAGCTCTGGGACACATATCTATTGCATTTTCCATTATCAATATTCCAATAAACTTCACATTAAATCTTCTACAAGAAAATTGAGTTTTCATTGAAACCTAAAGGATTAGTCTATTAGTTTAGGAATCTTATTGGAGAAGACATGATAGCCATCCTAATACAAGCCAGACAGTAGTTAACACACCAGCTGGCATTTATCAAGTTATCAACTATAGATCATTACAATTTGAACTGCAAGAGAAGGAGAAACATAACTGACTGTTCCTATCATTCAGACCTTATTTCACTTCATGCAAGTGATCTCTAGATTTGTCTTCTCCAAGAACTTCCATATTCTTTCAATACCTTGCAGCAAACTGAAGTGGCTAATGGATATAGCAGTTGTCACTGCAATTTCCAGGCCTCTTCTCCACAAAACTTATTCTGGGAGCTTCTGGATGCTTTCACTTCAGCAGCTTTTCCTTGCTGCTTCATTCTCCAGAAGGAAATGCCTGTTAATTTTGTTTTCATTTGACTGCTGATCAGAGATGTCAACTTACTGACCTTGAAGAATAGATGCTTGAGGAGTAGCTATGTAACTGGTAGACAGCAGCACATGTACCAGAGACTGCTGGTTGTCACACCAGTTCCTTCTTGGATGGTGAAACCCAATTTAATGGGGTCAGACTCTGGGCATTATTATACTCAGCAATGCACAGAATACTTCCCTAGGAGGTTAATTTCTGAATGGAAATGACAATCCCAAGCCAAAAACGGAATTGCTTTCCTCTAAGGATGATTGCAGATCTGAGCACTTAGATGAAGACCCTGGTTCTTCCCTTAGGAAATTCTGATTCTATCCTACCTGTTGAGGATCCATCTCTCTGCACACCAGCCTATAGGTTAGACAACACTCACTGAGGAGTGCAGGTCACAGGAATTTGGTGGACTCACATCAGCTACTGAGTATGCAGCCTCAAGGCTGTAGATAACCCTCTCAGATCCTTCTTCAAGCTGCAATAAGATTCACACTCAGGTTGGACACACAAAGGCACCTCATTATTTCCCCTTCACACCTGTTTCCCTCCAAAATCACCTGCTAGAATCCATCCTTTGGAAACTTTTCTGCAGCAAGCAGCTTTGCTGTAGTTGGACAGTTTGACAGAAGGGAGAGCAGATTGGGATTCCACAAAGAGTGATTCATTATCAGCAAATAGTTTTAAGTGATGATTGTTTCATCACCACCCACCCAACTCTCCCCCCATCCATAGGCTAGCAAAAAAACCTCACTGCAAGAGAATGGGAAAGGAAGGAATAGCAGCCAGCCTTACCCCTCTTTCTCCCTCTTCCAGGAAACAAGAGGACAGAACACATTAGAAAACAAACATGCAACAGGCTCTAAGAACCCTGGATTACAGATTGGGAAGTTTTGAGGCTTTTGTTTTTTTGGTAGGGGAGGGGGAAATTGAGCAATGTTTTCTTCCAAGAACAGTATGCAACATCACCCCTCTTTAACTAAAAAAAACTCACACAGTGAAAAGTGCTTTCAGATATCTCAAGAACAGTATGCAACATCACCCCTCTTAATCTAACTAAAAAAAACTCACATAGTGAAAAGCGCTTTCAGATATCTGCCTCAGCAAACATATGCTGAGCCCACATCTAAGGACACAAGCCCCCTTGCAGTCATTTAGTTGATAAACCCTTGCTGTATCATCAAAGCGTAATTGCAATATGCCTGTTGACTTTCTGTAAATGAGCATTAACACTTCCGCAATCTGGGAGGATTGGTGCCCCAAGGTGAAGAACCCCAGAGTTCTAGTCAAACACACTAAAACTCTTCATTTTTACTGTGCTGTTGATAGACAAGTGAAAACCTTGCCATATCACATTACTCTCAGCAACTACTTCCTGCTGGGAGCTATGTTTAAGCAAGTAGGTGTAGACCAAGTCAAGAGACACAGAAAGAGAACGAGAATACCCACTGCCAGTGAGTGTCTAGAGAGGACTTCTGAATGGAGAAGACCAAGTAAAATGGAGCTGCCTTCCTCCAAGGAGGATTGCCTGGCTTCACTCGTTGCAAGCAGAGGGAAGCTGAAAGGAGACTGAGGGAGAAAAGGCACAAAACTAGACACCTCCTCATGGCATGGTCATTCCACCCATAAAGCCACTTCCTGATCAGAAAGGGGAAGTTCACAGGCCCTGTCTTTCAGGGCTGAGACACCCTCACCTCCCATGTTGACACCCTGTGACTCAAAGCTGCTGCTTGCTGCAGCTTGTGCTTAAAGGCAGTCCTGTTCTGGAGCCAAGAGCACACAAATCCACCCAGCAGGCAACATTTGGTTCCCTTTGGCAAACCAGTACACGCCTCAGGATTTCTAAAGAACAGTTATGACTATAATTGTTAGAGAAACCTCTTGGGTACCATCAGGTTCACTCTACAGCAAAAAGCTGCTTCAAGTTCCCAAATGCTCTCAAAAGGTTCCTCTTCAGGGGAACTTCCTCACTGAAGAGCTATTTCCACTACATCCCCAATGCTTGTTGGGCAACGAGGCACATGGGGAGTTATCAACAGATAATCACACCCCTGGGGCATTACCAAGCATAAAATGCAGCTGTGCCTTGGATCCTCTGGGTGCAATTATCTCCTCACAGACCAAGCTCCCCTCACCTCCTAAAGCTGCCTCTCCAGCACTTAGGAAATTGCCTCTACCTCTACCCTGCTGCAAACTATTGAGTAGTAGCTGGAGCCCAGAAAGCCATTGCTTTGCATATCTGAACTAAATATATTTTCCTTCAGAATATCCATTTGGATTTGAGTTTTTCAAGTTTACTTAAAAACAAAAAAGCAACAAAAATTCTTTCCAACATTAAACACAAATCCACACAAGGAAAATGGCTCAATTTGTATCCTTTGAGCATCTAGATGAGCCTGCAGGGATATTTCATCTCAGCATTCTCAGCCACCAGTGAAGCTGGTATTCAATGTTAGACTTTGTACAAATGGTTTAGATTATTCACCGCTTTCTCTTTTCATCATTACCCCAAGGAGAACCCAGAAGTCCCACTAGCCATTTGAGATACCTCTTCCTTCCACAGTTAGGACCTCTGTAGCAACATCTACAGACACTCACCAGATCCCTTAACCAAATTGCAGCAAAGCTGGAGGCATCCGTCATTAACTGCTTTGCTAAACACCAACACAAGGTATTTTTCTACTTTCCTGTTTTATGGGCTACTGCTCTAACTCAGTTTCTGACAAGTGATAATTATGTCTTCTGTTCACTTTAGACCCCCAGAGTCAGGTACAGTGAAAAAAAGAATTCACATACAGTTTCTCCACCTGAATTCAGTGGTAGGAAGCAATTAAAATCAGACTTATTTTTGTAAGCTTCAGTCTCTTCCAGATGATGCCTGTTTCCCACTGTTGAGCAGAAGCAGATTAGGTGCCAGCTGAGCAGGGCTTTTATTTCCCCCAATTGGCTAACTCAGGACTAGACAAAAAACAAAAAACTTGTGCTGCCATATTGGCACATGCCACCACTTTCTTCAGAGACTTGGAGATACAGAAAAAAATTGAAGATTTAATGACATTATTGGCTCTCTGCTGCTGTCTTAGTTAATGACATTATTGGCTCTCTGCTGCTATCTCTTACAGCATCACTTCAATGCAGAAGTAGAGAAACCTGCAGCCCAAGCAAAGCAGTTGACCCCTGCCAGACAGAGGCAGAGATTGAAAATCCCCAGTATCAAACTCAGACTGTACAGGGTCATGCAATTCACCACACAGGCCAAGGTCACCCTCAGCACCCATTACCATTAGCCCTTGTTTATTTTTCAACACCTACTCCCAGGAAGAAAGCTCAGAGTAAAAGAATTTATTTTCTTGGACACTTACTCCTCTATTACACATGAATTTAAACAGGTTTTCTATTTGTATGCTAAAATGCTTTTTTTTCCCCCCTCCTTTTCTCCAATTTTTAAGACAGCTTTGCCTGAAGGAAACCACTCTGTTTTAGCTTAACTGAACACCTATTAATTTTATAACAGAGAGGGGGAAGGGATTATGTCTCCACAGATTTACAGCCTTTTCATGCCAATTGGGAAGGAAACTCACATGCTCATGCAGCATCAGACTTCTCCCACAAAGCTCATATTTACAGAAGAATGCAAAGCTCCCCAAGGGAGTCTACAAACTGACGAGACTATGAGGATCTGTTATTTATATTACAGCAGTGCCCAAGATTTTTGGACATCGCACACATTCAGGGGAAGATATAACCCCTCCCTGACAGGGTTCAGGCTCACAGCAAATTATTCACTTCCATGGAAGTGAGCACAAGTTTCACATGTTTTTCTGGGACAGAACTGTTAGCTCATGCTCCCCAGAGACAACCTGATGCCTCCGCCTGACCACTCTGCAAACAACGAGCCCACTCATTCGGGTTGTGCCTGCTGAGCCCAGCTCCCCAAACAGAGCCCGCCTGAGCCCAGCACACTGCTGCCTTCTGGAAGCAGCTCCACTGATGTCACTGGAGCCGAGTTTGAAAGAAGTTTGGGTATTTGGCTGTTTTTTACAAACTTGTTGAGCATCTCTGAGCATGCCGAACCAAACAGCTGCTGGACTTGTCATCACTTCAGGCCACAAATGAATCAAAGTGGTTAATGTGACCAGCTTTGCGCTTGTGCAAGATGAGGGGCATGAAGCAAAGGCAAGGCTGCAGCATGGACTCCACACTGGAGTACAAGAAAACACTTTGTTTCCCTGCAGAAAGGTGTTTCTTATGATCGAGGTATTTACAAGGGGGAAAATACACTGGGGGAGTTAAAAAGTACATAAAAGCATAGATATCAGCAAAACCTTAACCAGTTGAAAGGAATGTCATGGGAGAGCCAGAGAAGACTGTCAAAAATTGCCCAAACCAAGAAATCAGGTGGGACCCAAGAAGTTCAGTCTCAGTAAAAGGCCATGATAGGTGGGGGAAGAAAGGAAGTAATAAGGGCAAAATGCCCCCCCATAGGCTGGAAAGGAGCCTTCATCTGCAGTGCCTGCGTAGAACAGAGCAACATGCTTAAAACTGCAGGAAAGGACGTGCAGTTAAGAAAAACCTGTCTAACAAAGTTTATGAACAGGGGACTCTGTGGCATCTCAGCTTTGGAGATCTGTAAGAACATCTGCCATCTAAGTGGACATGACCTTAAGGAAGGACTCTGGGAAGAAGGACCAGGAAGTTCCTCTGAGCCACTGCCAGGCCTGCAATCAACAGGGACCTCCCAAAAAGTTATGAACCTTCTCCTGACAGTAGAGCTCTGAGCTCAGCATGCTTGGGGACGTCCCCACTGCATCTAAACCCCCTCAGGCTGACATCAAACAGGTCACACTGCAGTCCCAATGCTCAAGTAGGCAGCAGGGGACCTGGCAAGGAGAATAGCAGATCCCTCCCATCCTCCAGCTGGATTCAGACATGTGTGTGTGGTGAGCACAGACTACAGGGAACCCAAGCAGAAACAGCTACTTCTGAGAGCAAAATCCAGGCAAAAAAAAATCTTGCCCAGGCCATCTCTCTGTGTAAAGCCCAGCCATAAGTGCTCTTGCCCCAGAAGAGATCAGCACACAGTTCATGTTTACCTGGAGGTGACATAGGTGTCCCTGCTCCCAGGGCAGCAGATGAGTGCCTGATCACCTTCTTTTCCATAAGTTTCAGCTTCTTATTACTTTCAGCTTCTGATACAAAACAAAGCCTGTTGTTTTACAGAGACTTTAAGCCATGAGCATTTGTCTTTCTGTATGCGGAAAGCTGCCAAATTGTAAAGCTCCATCCTGTTTGCAAAGCAAGCCTTGGGGTATTATTTTTCCTAAAGTCAGTGATGTCACAGAAATACAACTTGAAAACAGAATCTAAAATTACACTCTTGAGTGCAACACATTCTGGAGTTTTCGTTGGCACTGCTAAAATTGTTCTGTTGTGTTTTTTTGGCACAGGCTGTAGTCAGATAATTGCTCAGGGCTAATCTTAAGAAGGCAAAATATATGCAACTAGCACAGTTCCACTCAGCTCTGTGTTCTAGTAAGAAACAAATATACTCCATGGTGTGAAAGCTCTTTGCCAATAGACTCTTCTAAGCTGAATGAAGTGAAGTTGGGGAATGGGGGTGGAGAGGCCACGTTCATCAGTTCCAAAAGCTTTTCTAATTACTACTTGTACAGACAAATTGTTGCTTACAAAATTAAAAACAAGGGGCTGCTAAATCAAGAGGCCAGATTTTTGTTCAGTCTGAAGCAACTGTTTTTTTTTTTTTTTTGCCCCAGAAATACAAGAGAGGGAGCAAAGGAAACACCTAAGCTATTTACCCTGCTCTAGCTCCAAGCAGAACTTCATAATTGTTCCAGACAAGTTCAATCAACCATTTGAAGACCTTTCCACCTCCTAAAATTACTAGCTTCCAGACAAGTTCAATCAACCATTTGATCAACCTCCTAAAATTACTAGGCTGCAAAAGATTTGCTGCCCCATATTATTCCACCCTACTTCCAGTAGTAGAAGCTCAGTGCCAAGAGTGAGGACACACAAAGTCCGTGTGGTGCAGCGATAGCAAGCAGTGCCAAAGTCTGCTCTCAAGAACACACTTCCAACACCACTGGTGTAACTGGGCCAGATACTCGTGTCATTTAGCCAGATACTTCCCGTATCTTGTAAAAACAGGCATCCTGCCAGGAGACCAGTAGCTTCACTCACACATCACTGCTAAGGGAACCACAGCAACTTGCTGCCCCTCCTGGGAATGGCACAGTCCTTCACATGAGCATCTTAGGATATAGAAATGAACAGTCCTGCTTCAGGTAAGCCATTTATTCAGGTGCTGCTTGTACCTGCTTCAGGTACAAGCCTTTTATTAAATACTTAGGACTTACAGATTTTAATAAGAATTCATAAACCCTTTAACTAATTCCCGTCTATGAAGGGATATTGTATGGGAAGAACATTACAGAAGAGCACCAAAGCAGCATCCTTGCAGACCAACAAATTTGAGAACCAGAGCACCTAACTTAGGACACAAGAAATCACCTACAGCATTAATCCAGCAACATACTACAAGCTGAGACTGCTACAGAAAGGCCAAGGTCACAGATCTGGAATGAAAAAAACTGAAGGATCTGGCAAAACCTTTCTGCTTAATATTGAATCTAGAAAACTAGAAACCATGAAGGTCACGTTCCTTTCTGAATAGAAAATAAAGCCTGCTAAAAAGAAGAGTTTGGAAGAAATAGAGGTCCCCAACTTCCCCTTGTGCTCCACATCACATCATGTTTCTAAATCAGTGTATTTAGTATCAACAGTAATATCAGATAATCATTTGTCCCAGGCCCAAGCAGCCTGTTTCACAGCTAGACCAACAAAAGGAAACATCTTCAGCCCAAGCACAACTCCCTAGCCCTGCAAATGCAGCAAGATATTAACTATTCTTCCTTTCCCTGTATATCAGCAGAATGGCCAACACAAACTTCCTCAGGGTAAATCGCAAGATGTAAAGTCTGCCTACTTAGCTGCACTGGTGTTTTTTTTTTTTTTTTTCTTCTTCAGTAAAACCACCCCATCCACCCACCACCTAGCTAGCTCAAAATTAAAGCATGAAGAATATCAGCTTCAGCTCCTGACAAAAGGTTTGCACTACCCACAAGACACGGTAATTTTGGATTCTGTCTGTCTCCTCCAGTAAAGCTGACAATACATAGCGCAATTTTTGCAAAGGGGAAGGTTTAGGTTCAGTCAAGATAAGCCCCTGACAGTTTATTTACAAGCTTTAGGCACTGTTTAGGCAACTCTAAAAACTGGCAGAATACAGAATTGTATGATGGGTTTCAATGATTCAGTTCAAAGCATTTGCACACAAATCCACCTCCCCAGGCCAGCACTCTGGAGAGCTAAAGGCCCTGCCGGTGGGAATTCAGTCTACTTAGCCCAGGAGAAAGCCAGGGAAAAAGCTGAATGCTGAAAGTCTTTTTACTTCTGAACTCCAGGTTTTTAAAAATATCAGCCTCCTACCTTATAAGGGAACACTATTATAATTTGACTTAGAGAAATGGTACTTTGTTGGGGCTTTTAAAGCATTGGTTTCTTAAAAAGCCATGGCAAGTATTCTTGCAGTGCAGAAATGCACATTTCCCAAATGATAATAGAGCTTACTTAGCTTTCTCCTAAGCAATATTTAAGATCAAGAACCTTTCTTCTGGGAGCCACAGAGGATGGCTTCTTCCAAAAGCAGATCAAATCATTGGGCTACTTCACTTCCTCACCATACATACAAAAACTCTGTAATGCATGCCTTCCTTAGCAATTTACTCAAAGGGTTTAATGTTGGCAAGAGAGGTAAATATTTCAAATAAAGCCCTTTGATCATCCCCACAGAGCTTCCCAAAAGGGCTAGAAGGAAAAGAGATTCTTTGTACTGATCTTGACCACTGTATTTCTTTAGAGCAAATTATTGCACCATGAGGTAAGCAAACACTCCAGTGAACAGTCCCTCTCGCTTTCTTATTTTCTTCCCATCAGGCTTGGAAAAGCCCCAAAACAGCCCCTCCAGCTTTATTTTGGCATCTTCGTTATTGATCCCAGCTGCAACTAGATAGCACAGAGCTGCAGAGCCATTAGAGGGATCTGAACCACACTTCATCAAATCTCAGAGTCTAAATACTTCACAGCTTGGCCAAGTATTCAAGTCAGTTCTGTTTCATTTAAATGTTGATTCTGATTAGAATGAGCAGATGTGCAAGAAATATATACATACACTGAATCTTCTGATACTGACAGAACCCCAGGGTCAGGCTTTAATCCACACACACTTTCAGTCACTCATTTTTGCCTGTCTCATGCTCCGATTTCAGACTTGGATAGGAATACAGTGCTGAAACAAAAGCACATGCCCTGACAGAACTAAGCATAGAAGCAAAAGTTTCAGAAGCTTCCCAGGAAAGTCAGCACTCATGTTTTTGATTCCCATTCCCCAGGTTCATATAAACTTTTGCATTTGTTGCCAATCCAAACTGCACCAGAACCTCAGGCCTCTGAGCCTCCTTCAAGAGCTGTGCTATAATATGGCAGGCTTATCTGATATATTCCTAAGCGTTGTGATCTAGGAGCTGCTCTGGTGAAATGTGGTCAGTAGCACTCAACAGAAAGCTGAAGTTGTAAGTATGCTTGGCTATTTATTTATATTATCTCCAAGTGGTACATGGCATCCAGCCAAAGGAAAAGGCATCCAAGTGGGGAGTACATGCATCCTTACCCCAGCCTGCTTAAGAGCAAGACTTGATCTTTGGCTGATGTGTTACTGTCACTCCCTCAAAATCAGAGATGAAGTACTTGACTCACTGCTTAGAGCACAGCTCTACAGGAGCATAAACTGATAACATCTGAGATGCTAGAGATCCTTCTGGCCCCCACAGCTCTGTCATATGTTCCCACCCACTGTCAAAGAATCATTTTCAAACAGTGGGTTGAAAATCCCTAGAGGCCTCTCACTCCTAGCAAGTGTTGCAGGAAAAAGCACACAGCAATTACACACTCAAAACAAAGGGCTCCCTGCCCTCCCTGCAAGTGCTGTAGGTGTCCACAAAGGACATGACTGTTCCACACGATAGTTGCCTCTTCCTTTTCATCTAATCTCAAAATATAATGAACATAACATCAGCACAATTTATATGCCTGGCTCTAGCAGATCAGGAAGCCTAGCAGCTATTTTTTGTTGCCAATTGTCATTTTCTAACAATCAAAATTTTTGGC
This sequence comes from Tinamus guttatus, assembly GCF_000705375.1. Next base: position 65,154 of record NW_010576383.1, on the reverse strand, counting down.
AGAATAGCTTGGACATGTACTAGTATTGCCAAAACCAGAAATGTCCCATTACCTTCACATAGAAGGGCCTACATGTCTCAGTTCTTCCAAAACAAGGACCTGAATCCAATTCTCCTAAATTATTGAAAAACACTGCATACACTGCTCAACTTAAAGTGCAGTCCAGTTTAAAACTGAGGTGCTTATTCTGCTATTTAGCTTTGCAAAAAAAAAAAAAAAAAGACATAAGGAAAATTAGGAGGAGAAACAGCCTTTTGGTAAGAAGTATCATATCTCCTCTTGACCAGCTTGTCTTAACCAGTTTCTTCACACCAAGTGCTACATTACAGCTACTGAGATCTATGTGGGAAAAAAGTAGGAGTTTGGGGCCTCTAGAGCTTCTGTGGCTGGTGCAAGAGCCAGAATTCACCACCTAACCACATGTAACAGCAGAGCTGCAAGAGCAGCCCCATCCCCTGCCGATTCAAGTGGGTTAGTCACTTAGCCCAGTTCTCACCTCTCTCCCAGGGGAGTTAGGTCACAGTCAAGTGACAGCCCTATTTACAAAGCGAGCTTGTATTCTGCAGCCAAGGGAGGGCAAACACCCATGTCAGAATCCAGCAGCTGCGTTAGCACTGCCCTGAGGCCCCATGTCAGAGATGAGAGTCCTTTTAAGCCTAAGGCTGTGCAAACATGAGACACAGGTGGCTCCAGGCCCAGGACAGGGGTTATTTCAGTTAAAGATGAGACAACAGAAAAAAAATGAAAATAAGCAGCATGAAAGAGAGCAGTCCTAGAATATCAGCCACTTACTTGCAGATTGCATCCACTAGATAGACTTCAGTCTAAACTTTCACTGCTGTCAGAGGCACTGGCCTTGCTACATAACTATTGAAACAAGCTCTAGGGCTTGTAGCTATTCACCAAGCACAAAAAAAAAAAAAAAAAAAAAAAAAAAAAAAAAAAACACACACACCACACACACAACTCAGTCAAAACACTTGCTCCCTCTTCTAGCACCTACATAGCTGCCAGGAAGCAACTAGAAATACAGGACAAGTCAGTAGCGTGGGGAATTTCTCTGCAGCTCTGGCCAACGACAGGGAATGATGGCAAGTAAAAAAGGGCAAGAAGGTAAATAACTATGAAGGGCTGGAAAAAGACAACCAAAGTGACTAGCAACTTTTTGCAGCTGCTTCTGGAATATACATTGGCTGAATGCACTACTGTGTGAATGCCCAAGGAGGTGAACAAAGCTGGAGTAAGGATGAAACTGTGACATCTGGACTGGGGTGGCACCTGCTTCTGACTAGAGAAGCAAGATTCTCTTTGCTGGTACAATTGTAATATTGTGGATAAAAATACAGTTAGAAAACTCAGCACTGAGGATTAAACTAGACACAGCCTGAAGAAAGAATTAAAAAAAATACTAGATTATGATCTTGGTGGGTTACAAATAGTGACTAAAGTGACTAATAAAGAGAGGGAGTTAACAGAGAGGCCAAGTGCCTTTAGCTTCCCATTTAAGAGGCTTGTGGTAAGAGCCATTTGAAACAGACGTGCCTGAAGTGGGAAGATGCAGCAAGAAAAAAAAAATTCAGAGACCACTTCCAATAATGCTACCATCAAGGTGCTAAATCAAGAGCAGAAGAGAACAGAAAGCACTGAAGAGCCAGAGAAGGCATGAATCAAAACAGCTATGGCTTAAAACAAGAAAAAAACCCAAGCAAGTCAAAATGAAACATTTCTGTTTATTGATAGATCTTTGAGACTGGGCTAAATTTAATATCAAGAACACTTGAAAATGAAACATTCTTTAGAGATGTGGTTATTTGTACAGCTTTGGTTAACACCCTTCCTGGCAGCAAAAGGTGCTTTAATGCAGTAAAGTGCTAGAATATTGCTGTGTTCCTCTCAGTGTGCCTTGACCAGGTTCATCTCCAGATCTCTGCTCTGGGTCTCTGCACACAGACCCCCTATCCCACCATTGGAGCGGTTACATGAGTGCCAGACAGCACCAAAATCATGGTTGGCAGCGTCACACTGCCACTTGAAAGAGCAATGACTATGGCCTGCAAAGTACATACACGGTCTTCAAACTCCCCTAGAATTACCCAAGTCTGACAAAAGGGAGGCCACTTTTCGATAAATCTCAAGTCTGTCATTGCAGAGGGTCAAGGCAGACTCCTGAGTCACAGGCTTCATGCTGTCACTCATATTAATGATGCAATGCTTTATTAATTGGAGTTTTCCTGAACAGCATGTGTAGTATCAGTGACACTCATAATTAAATAGGCAGGCAGCACTTTTTTAAATGAGTAGAGAGTTAATTGAATTCTGGAGTCCCTGTGATCAGCTGTGAAATTTATACCTGCAATTTGTGCAGGCAGCAAGAACTAGAGCCTTTGGGGCCTTGTTATTCATCAAAAATAGGCTGATTTATTTGTGCCAAGTATCTCTGTAGGAGGCTCTTGGGCCCGATGTACAGTCACTTTCCTCCAATTAACCTTCCTGGCCTAGAGGGAAAAGAGAATTAGACATCTGTTAAAAGCACAAACCTAGTCTTGAGAAAGTGGGCATATTGCAATAGAAGCCAGTTCTCATCTGAGCTAACCTCTGGCCACCAGGAGTTGAGGGGTTCCCAGTACAAAATACGTCAACAACAGCAGAGAAACTCAGAAGCTAAACTTTATCACAGATGATAGCACATAAAAGGGACCTGGCACAAGTTAGCTAAAGCAGTCTACTTGAAAGAAAGCAGGTTTCAAACTGATCATGTTCAAGCATCTCTAATGTCTGTTTCATGGCTTCTATTGCTGTTGATATCTTAACCACTGCTACCCTTCCAAGTATCTGATTTTCCTTTCTCTTGGAAAGTTCAGCCCTATATAGAACCTCTACAGCCAGACAACTGGTTGAAAAATTGAATTAATTCTTTACCATCTGGTGTAGGCTGCTTCTCATTTCATTTTTGGCACAAGCAGCAGTTTTGCTCACTGCTTTACCCCATGACATATAGCTTGCACAGCCCATAGATCTGTATGTCACTATCTAGAAAGCTCATTTTACCTCCCAAGTTCCAAATTCCAGGTTGAGTTGATGGGTCACATTTAAATCCTAGTGAGGTCATGAGAAAGGCCATGTGAAAACAAAAATCAAAGGCCCAACAACAAACCACACACAAACACAGAAGGAATTCCGTTTCTTGGTTCCACCTCCTTGTCCTGCTGAGATCTTCCTTCCCAACAAGCTGCACCACCAGTCTTGCACTGGAAGGAAGGGAAAGCCAGATAGAGTCAAGAGGCTCTGGGAAGCACAGCTCTTCCAGGGCAGCCCAGCCCCAGCTGCTGGATATCACAATACCCAGGAAAACATTATCCTGACCACAGCAAGGAACACTTCTTGAAGGGATTGTGAGCTGACAGGTCTAGCACTCTGGATCTGACAGGGGGTGGGTGATCCCCAGCTTTGAGTCTGGATTCTGAAGGCCCTCCTTTGGCTAAGAGTACTCCAATGCAGGAAGGTAATCTTCCCTTTCATTTTCTATCCACTCTCTAGAGAATTCAGTTCCCAGAAGACAATAATACTTTGGGTAGCTGTTTTTCATGCCATATTTCTCTCAATTGCTGCTAAGTTTGAGCAATCTGGGTTTTCTTCTTAAACTTCCTTAGGTTTGGACTGATCACAAAGCTGGTCAGCCTTGTGCAAGCAAGAGGAACTTGCACATGCATTTAGAAAGCTTTACAGCCGCATTCAACTTCAGGTCAGCAGCATCAGGACCAGACAGAAGCTTCCTTAGTGCCCTTGAGGGCTAGAACTGCAGTGCTTCCAAACTCCTAAGGCCCTTGTGACCCTCACTTAGGGCCACATTGCCCAAGGCAAGGAAAACTTTCAGCTGAGCCAAAAACTAATAATATCCTTGCTCTATTGGTTTTCCAGTCCAAGACTAACTCTGCCAACAGTATGACAACACTGTTCTTCACAGCTCAAGAGCTGCACCAACATGCATTAGCTAATCCCCCTTAAGTGTGTGGGAAATAGTTCGAAGTTCTGTAATTGGCATTTACAAAACTTTCCCTCAGAAGGGCCTCCAAGGCATAGACAGGTCTGCCATGTGGACACCCTGGAGACACACAGCATAACTAGCTTTGCATGGCAGAAGTAAAGGCCGCAATTTGTTTAATAACGCTCATCTCGGAGCAGAAGTCAAGGACTAAAATAGCACACGCTAGTCTTAAAATGACACTTACAAGATGTGGCCAAATTTTCTACCAGGCTCTTGTCCAGAGTAGATTGTAGCTTTATGTACTCCATGCTGTCTATTGTATTTTAGAGACACAGTACCCACGGCTGGCTTTTTTTTTTAAGCTCACTTTAAATGTTTAGAAGGTTTTTGTTTTGTTTTAGAGGGGGGCTCCAATATATAACCCAAATGTACTGGAAACCTTGACTGGTCAACATGACACCTACTCCACACGTCTCCCCCATCCAGTGTGGCTCACTTCTGAAAAAGTCTTTTAAAAAATGCACACACCACACTGACAGCCCAATTAGCTGTTAAAATCCATCTTTCCTCATGGCTAAAAGCAGCCATTTAAAATGGGCAGTCAAGACTTGTTAATGATTCTTGTAAAGATCTTTAATGATGCCCTATGACATCAACGTGACAAGAATCTACATAAAAGCTGCTTGCACAGAAACTGGTTTTACAGGCACACTGTTTCATAAGCAGCAAGAAACTCTTTATTTCAACTCGTATTTCTTGACAAACAAGTTCAAAGTCAAATGCAGCACTGTAACCAAGGAGCATTAGGGGTTACTTACAGAAGAAGGCCATGTTAGCCATTGCTTCCAGAGGCTGACTGGGTAATCTGTCAGTAAGGACATTCTTCTGCATAAGAAAATCAACCCCTTGCAGAAAGGTAGTTTCAAACTCAGGTATTCTAACTTGCCCTCATTAGACATAACCTCCAGTAGAAAAAGAATTGCTTCAATGATTCTGGAGGTCTGCCATGGTCTCATGGCAAGAGTTTCCCCCAGGAACACTCCAGAAGTCAAACTTGCTTTAGGTTGGGTTGCTTTTGGCAGGCATCTGTTTTACCTTGATCACAAAGCAGACAAAAGCAGAGAGATCATTTATGGTAACCCAGAAAGCTTCCTTTTTGGCCTTGATCAAGATGTGGCATAACCTCAGGTTAAACTGCCACCCACTGCACATAACATCACCCAAATGGTAGAAAAGTCCCAGTGTGTTCTAAGAGTAAGATACAAGTATAACAGCAGATAAACACATGACCAGAACCAATTGCTTACGAGTCTAACAGGTCCACAGTAAAGAGGCCCCTTCAGAAGCCACTGCCTAAACAGCATTGCTAACTAGGGAGGTTGCAGACACTATTTCTCAAATAACTGCCTGTACCTGCAGCAAATGGAAAGCTGTGCCTTCACATTTACATATTTAAACATAATACTTGAATGTATTTGCCTGAGGCAAGCTTCATCAGTACAACATAAGAAAACAAAAATATATATTGCAAATAACAGAAGTTATTTGCACCAGTAAAACAGATACTAGTCAACAGTCTTTGCCAGCCAGGGAGAGGAACCAGCCACAGGTGACTCCCTGCTGCCCCAGGCAGCCAGGACAGCAGACACCAGCACCCACACAGAGCTTGCACCCTCTGCAGAGGGTAGTCTGGAGCCACCGCAGTCTTTGGAGATGGCTTTCAGAACGCCTTGTGCGGCTCACAGACCACAGAATTTGGGATAAATTCACATATGGGTTATTAGAGCACTAGAGAGAAAACAGTGTGGTGCACACATAAACCTGGCAGAGGATTTTCATTACGCTCTAAACAGCACATATGTTTACACCTACCTATATATATATAAGCTCAAAAAGAAACCAGAACATTTACTACAGAGTTATTTATGCAATCTCTGTAGGCTTAGTCATAGACAAAAAACACTGCATCCATCTGTCATGCTGGATCAAATAATTGATCCATCAAACCTAATATCTACTTCTGGAAAGCAAAAGAAAAACACACTTGCTTAATTGCAACTTTTAAAGATGCAGCCTCTCTTTTCCACTCTGTGGCAGAAGAGCATGCTAGGTACAAAAAGCCTCCAGAGGCATCAGCAATACCTTTCAGGCCTCTGAAGACTGCCACAATCCAAAAATTACAGAAGGAAAGAATCACAGAAGGACAAAATTACAGAAGCACAAAGGCCCAGGAGAACCTCGCAGCAGTCTGGTAGTGTACCTCATGTTAGGCCCCACGTAGCCACTGCTGACAGAGAGCACCAAGGCAGCACCACAGCCCTGAGCAGGACACAGCAGCCATCTTCTCCAAACAGGGGCAGAGGCAGCCAAACCACCTTTAAAGGCCGTTAGGGTCATTAGGTGCAGCTGCTGAGGTCGTTAGGGTTTGGCCATGGGGCTGTTAGGGTTATGGCCTGCAGGTGTGGGGAGAGGCTGACTGAGTATCCCCCCAGATAGCTGAAGTGGCAGCTCCTTCACCTCGTAGGCCCTCAAAGACCACTCAGCACCTCACCTTTCTCAAGTGATACCCTCACAAATCCCTAGAGAGCCTGGCTGTGCTTAAAAGCAAAGCAAAACTCAAACTCTGTTTTTTTTTTTTCAGTGTTACAAGGGTGGGCACACAAGTGTGTGCACCCAGAAGATGGGTTCTTCTATGAGACTTCCATGGGTTCGTATAGTTGGGCCTTACCCCCGCAGCCTCTACAGGCACTGAGGCTACCAGAAGTGATCCTACAGACAAAGGTGTTTTAAATTTGCTCTTAGGCATCCTCGTCTGCTTGCTGGTACTACTGGATAATAGGAAACCAGCAATAGGCTGATGGGGGTTAATTGCCAGGGCCTGCAAGTGGGAAGCAGGGGTAAAGGCCTCAGCTTGTGATTATGTCACGTGTGTGACTGGGTCACTTGGCTTGCAGAGCTCAGGTCTGTCTTGCATGGAGTCTTGCTCTGAAGAATATGCTCCCCATGCTATCCCAGGCAGAGAGGGTAGGAACCTGGGCAAAGATGCCAAACTCTGCCCACAGGGAAGCCCTTGGGAAGAAGAGGGATGAGAGCACCAGTCGCTAGGACCCGCAGCCCCGGAGAGGCACCTCCAGCACGCAGTCCAGCGTGTAACACTGCGGCGCTGGAGCCAGGAGCGCGGCCCTGCCAACAGCAAACCTGCCCTGCTTGGTACCCACAGCACCCCCACCCCGGCTGCTGGCGGCGGCCTCAGCCCTCCATCTCGGGCTTGCTTACCACAAGAGGGGGACAGAGCACTGCACTGAGCAGATGCGACCTGAGCACGTCTGCGAGCCCACCCGTGCGAGCACCCCCTGTGCCCCTCGCTCCTTGAGGGTGCCAGTGCTCGTCATGGTGCTCCCAGGCTCCCACGTTGGTTCACTAGCTCCCTGCCTTGGCTAGCGCCTCTGCTGTACGTTGAAAAGCCGTGGTGAAGACAACATGAAGCACAAACGGCAGAGAGAAGTTCTCCCCACACCAGGCCGTGCAGGCCGTTCTGGGCTATGGGGCTGCTGTTGACGAGTTGAAGGGTCTGAGTCCGAGCTGCACGGGCCGCAGTGAGGTGGAAAACCGTAGTGCGGTCCCACATAGCACCCACAGCTGCCCCAAACCTCCAATTCTGGCAGCTACACCATGGCGTGCTGCTGTGCGGCGATGCCATTGGGCCCAATACCAGAAATAAGGTTGTTTATTTAAAAGATATTTGAGCAGCTCTTTACCAAACATGACAAATCATTATTTAATTCCTTTGGTACTCATGAAAATAACATCAATCAAGATGAATGCATCTGCTAGCTAAATATGAATGTAATCATCCATTAAAATGTTAGCATTTATAAAAACTGTTTATTAAAATAAAGTGATAGGAATATCATTGTGATTTAACAATCAGCTAATGTCCCCTTAAGGCAGAATCAGAACATCTGATATTTTGAACAAGATAACATTTTAAAGCCCTATCAGTTTATAATTCAAGTTATTCTAAAACATGGTTAAGCTCTAAAACATGATTAGATCACAGCCTGGGAAATGGGCATCCTTTCCTTATCCTTGTGCACATACCCTCCAACTCAGGCCTTCCCCTCCAGCCACGTGAGCATAGCCAAAATTAGAGAAACTGCCAAAAAAGTGAGAACACAAAGATAATCTGAAATCAAAGCTAGTTTTATCCTGCCTGAGCTAGAAGGGCTTACATGGCTGCAAGAAAGATGAGCGCTAAGACAGTACTTTCCCTTCAGATGTGGTGATGCTGGAAGAGGTTGACAAACGAGCATCCTTGTGAGCCAGCAGGCTGCACCTAGAGACACACTGATGGCCACCAAGACATCCATGCACTCAAGTGTGTGTGCAATATACAGGCCCATACAATATGTGTATTCGTGTGTTCATCTCAGCTGGTGCATCCATTTGCACATGCATGTTGGAGTCCTTTACCTCAAACCCAATCACTTTTTTCTTTTCTAAGAAGACAGAATTTATGTGTCATCAGATCACATTCTGCTGCAAGACTGACAACTCTAGACAAGTTTCTTTTTGAGTCACTCTTTTGATTTAGTACATAACCGGCCTTCTTCCTTGTACATAAGCCCTTAGATCTATGTGCTGGGCCTCTGAGGCAGGAACCACACAATGCATTCATGTGCACAAAAACTTCTGACCTTCCCTGTTCCACTAACTCTTCAATTGAGATTCAAATATGTCTGTGACAAACTCAGTTGGCACCTGTTTGCAGCATCTAGCATTTCACCAGATGGATCCGAGCTGATTTCCTACTACCCATTTATCTCCAAACTCAAGATAGTTCAGGCATATCTCTATAGAAATCTCATACATGCAACTGTACTTCAACAGGTGCAGTTTTATCCCAAAGCACTGTTTCCACTGCAATTAATAATTAACCATAACGCATCTATCTTGCAGCAATTTACAAAGAAACTAGACTTTTTCGGGCACCCGATAAATTGATAGGCTTAGCCTAAAGTCCTATGCTGAAATACTGAATTCTTCCAATACTGAGCAGGAATAAAGGAACTTTGTATGCTAGTCAATTTTTAGTATTTACTTTTTTAAAATTTTAAGGATTCCTAGCACATAAAATATAAGGACCTTCTCTATAAATTTCTATGTTTCATCTGTTCGAGTTGAATATAGTAAACAATTGTTTCATTCTTCTCAATCAATTGAGCTATAAATCCCCAATGACCAACAATTCATTATATATCAGGTTTAACAGGATAAATCCAAATTCCTTTGATGACTACAAAGAAATGGTGAGAGAAGTCTTTGTCCTGTAGAATTTCCACCATCATTCAGCATTCATCAAGCACTAATGGACATTAAAAAATAAAGAGTTGCTGGAGACTGTAAAAAATACATCATTTCAAGTTTCCCATGTGACTGAGGCCTTGCAAAATTGACCAGCATAGCTATAACAAAATAATTACCCTGTTATAGCTATACCTGCATAACTTCTCCACATGGACACTGTATTCTAAATTTTAAGTGACTTTATTACAGAATAATTACTCAAGGACTTTAGTCCTGAATGAGGTTCTGCACAGGAGATTTTCACCAGTGTTGCTCTAGTGATTTAAACCAAATAACTATGCAGGTGAATTTTCCCATGCAGACTCTCAGGAGAGTCTGCCAGCAGTATTAGATAAGCTATCCCAATTCTATATTATGTGAAAAGTGAACTTCTGTGCTGTAGAGAGAACAGCATGCCATTCTGCACACACTCTCTGGCAGGCAGGACACTTGCCTACCACAGGAAGGTCTTCTTGTGGATTGTAATGAAAGAAAGAGAGATATCATGCAGATGTAGGAAAAGAATTGGAATTTGGTAAACGCAGGGTCATGTTTTTCAAGTGCACTTAACTCCCATTTTCAAATGTGAACAGTGGACATACAACCTTCCCACCCACTTGGCTAGACTTTTGGCTAGAACTTTATACCTCTAAAGCCAAATCCATTTGCTTCAGTGGTGTTCCACTAACGGTCTTTCAGAAATATGCAGATCTTACATCGGTTCGACATGGCCCTTTAAAAATGCTATACTCTTAACACATGATATCTATACATCAGTCAAAGCCTATGTCTTTCGGCAGGCCTTCTCTGGCCAGCTGCTGGATGTGAGCCTGATCTGGCTGAGTCATCAAGGCCATAGACGATTCATTAAAGCCACCGAAGGTCTTCACAGGCTACATTCTTTTAATGAGACTTTGCATGTCTCCATTAACAAATATTGTCATGATCTGGGACACGGAAACATAACGAGAACCTCAAACCTCTTGGAACACATGAGGGAATTGTTATTCCCTCCTCCTTGTATAGATTATCTCTGTGATGATACGGCGGGCTGTAATCATGCCAGAACAAGCGAGCCCAGTCTCGCCTGATCTCAGAAGTAAAAAACTCTTGGTCTTTGCTTAGGGACCACCCAGGAATCTTGGGTGCTTCAGGCACAGAGTCATTTACCATGTGTTTGAAATTGAACTAGTGGAAAGATCTTGTTCAGTCCCAAAACACAGCTGAGCTAACACCAGGAATCAAAGGAAACAAGCAGTCCTATTAAGAGGAGAATCAGTGAAGCCTGGTTTGCTGTGCATTTGTCTTTCAAAGCTGAGCTCCTCTGTGGATTCTCTCATGCCTAAAAGACTGAGTTCATGCCTTTTGTTTAATGGACAAATAGGGTTTAATAGGGTTTCTTTTGCCTACATAATATGGTACATTTTCTTAATCTGTAAAAATTCATCCTCCCAAATAAAATTTGCCTGAAATAAACAATTGGTTGCATCTCACTTGGCAACATGAAGCATTGCCCACTGATGAAGGCAACCTACCAGACCTGAAGGACAAGGAGAATACAAGAATTGGCTTATTTATAGAAATCTAAGGACTTCAATTCATCCAATTCCCAGGTCAAAGACTTTGGGCTTTGTGACCACTGTTTCTTTGCTTGCCTTTCAGAAACACAGTGACAGTTGTGGTGTTGTGCAGAACAACTTCAGGTGCAAATACTCTTCCTGCAACTTTCAGAGCCAAACTATTGCCACACTCTCCTTCAAAAGCAACGGTCCTGGTACTGCAGATTAAGTCTAATTGGTAGGAAAAGGATGGCTGTGTTTTTCTCCTACATGTTCCTGTATGAGGCAAGGCCTTTCTATGAGCTGTGAACCACTTTACAGAACAGATGGGGAGAGGTTTAGAGCTGCAGGGAAAGGGAAAGGAATGTATTATTTTTCTATGCAATTTCTTTCTTAGGCCCAAATTCAAGGTAAGAAGCTATACCCACAACTTCCTGTTTCTAATGAGCTTTCTTGAAAATGTTCCTATTTTCAGCAGAAGTTTTGACAATTCCCTAACTGGATTCCTATTCAAATTATAACTATGTCTTATTGTCATAGAAAGAGTTTTGCAGCATTAAAAAGAAAGGAAATACTGAGGAGCTAATTTCATGTGATCTGGGTTCCATTGCAGTCAAAGCCAGGAATCCCACTAGCATCAGTGGGGCTGAGATTTCAGTCCTGGGTTCATCAATTGTTTTTTTTTTAAAATGCCTGGGAATCCACTGCTTGATGAGGTTAAGCAGGTCTAGTGGGGACGAGCCACTACTCTTCTCCTCTTTCAAATCTAAGGCACAGGCCAGAACACTATCCGTCTGTGTGAATTATTTAACTGTCCAGCCGGTTAAAAATAGCACACCAGCAACTCCCCGAGTCCTTGCAGCTCTGCCTGTTAGACAGGCCAGGCCATCACAGCCCAGCCAAGCGCTGAGGTCACGGACTGGGCTACACATGTGGACAGGGCCAGCTGGATGCCAAAGGGAGGGAGAAGCATGTCGCCGAAAACTCTAGTTCCAGCACGATGATATCAGCCTGCGAAAGGGAATCAAGGCAAACTCAGAACATTATAACGCTGCCAAAGAAAACACTGTCTTCACAATGAACAAAAGTCTGATTAATTATTAATTGCCTGCCAGCTAATTAACATTCCCTTGGGCAGCTGTCTACAGAATGCCTTATATTTCCAACACACCCCAGGCCAACCTCATCTATGCAAATGGCTTTGGATCAGAGTTAGCAACTGATTTGTTGCCTGAAACAAGTTTTTCCTCTCCCCTCATCTCCTCCTGTCACCCCTTTTTTCTCCACCCAGGAGCCTGAGCTCATTACAGTATCAGCTGAGCCGAAAACATCCTTTGCCAATGAATCTCTTTCCTGTTCTTGTGCAGTCCATGCCTTTCGGAGGAGGCCTGATGCCTCCCCACAGCTGTCACCATGCACAGCCCTCAGCTGGCATAATCTGAGGATGGTTTTAGTGCCCAGGTGGACCAAACCTTGCTTGGAGAGGAGGGGAACCGTTCCAGGCTGCGCGAAGCTGCAGAAGCAGGGACCAAATCTTGGCTTTGGAGCTGAAGGCAGCACTTAAGGGATTCTTCGTCAGCTAATGCTTGTGTTCAGCTGTTATGAACATTAAAGGGACTTACGCACATGCAGCAAGGGCAAGCAGACCCCTTACAAGAACAAGGGCATAAATAACAGCTAAGCATAGCAAGCAAGCCTTCAACTTAACTGTTCTACCATGCAAAGAAAAATGCACTTTCCTTTTTAAGAACTTAGCAGCTATATTTTATTTTATGAGGAGAACCAATGCAGTTGGTGAATTAGTACAATATAAAAGCATCACCATTTGCCACCGCACTGCCAGGCAAAAGTTGCCCACAAGCTTATCCAAATTAGACTGGCATTACAGCTCCAAGATGCACATCTCTGCATGTAAGTACATGTCACGCTGTCCTTGCAGCGCAGACTGAAGTGGAAGCACATTTTCCCTGAAGCCTTCACCCAGCAACTATGGCTCTATTTTAACACCTGACACCTAAGTATACCTGTCATTCACATTCATTAAATGAGAATGTGCTCGAGAGCTTCTCAATGCGCTGTTCTCTTGCCTGAGAACAGTCAACAATTTATATGGAAAGACAATGAAGGAAGCAGTGATCAACTACAGAGTGGTCCCAGGCGTCAAGGCTGACCAACAGCAGCCAAGTATAGCAGAAAAGATGAGCTGACCTGAAACGTACTGGGAGTAGCAGACATCTCTCCAGCATCTTTACCAGAGCTGAGACTGGCCCTCCCACTCTGGAGGGTCACTTCCCTGCAGAGAGGCCAGTGATGAAAGACTTCCAGTCAGAGAAACCCTTATTAAGTGGAGGATCTTCGCAGGGTCTTGGTGCAGAGCGCAGCTTCCCGCTCTGTTTATATGTTCTTTAGCACAAGGAGTCCTGCTTCCAGGACAACATGTCCTGAGTGTTACTGCAATATAAACATCATAAAGGATTGTTTTCCTACCCCAAAGATAGGAGATATGTGCCTATTCAGCCAGACAATTGAGAAAATTCAATTGTGAAAGCAGTTGTGTTTAGAGCAAAGGGACAGAAAAATCTGTGTGAAATGCACATATTTTAGACAAAGAACTTAATCTTCCCTAATTACTGTAGTTAAATCCTTATTTTTAACCTATGTGTTTGACATACCTGCTCCAACACTCCTCGCTGCTTCGCTGCCCAGAGAGCAGCAAATTGAGTAGGAGATCATTAAGTTACATTTCTATACATATGGGATATCAGCCCCTAGAATACATACGCACTGCGAAGGAGTAGAATGTATTTTTGCAATAACCCTCTTAACTGTTGTACAAAGAACATGCAGCCATGATGCAGATATTTTATTAGCCTAGATTTCCTCACATACTGGAGTCATATAAAGTAGATAAACTCATGAAGTCCAATTGAGACTGTTGTAAATCACGAATAACATCACTGAAACCAATGGAGTTGTACTAGAGTAGAAGTGGTATAAATCAGAGACTGATCAGGTACATATTTTCTTTAAGGTAGACAGACTATTAAGTGGCTAACATAGAATCCTTATCACATTATCCTTCTGTAAGGTAAATAACAGTCACCATGCACTGTGCGTAATGAATTTCAGTCTGTAACACACAGCAAATGGCCATTTTTCTCAGGGAATCTCTCAGCTCAGAGTTCTGGGACCAAAAATAATGGGCAATATTCTCCAGCATTCATGTGTGACATTCCCATTAGTATTAACAGGAGGTATGCACCCAAAGTCAGGATGTAGTCATCAGCAACCCGAGTTGGATGTTATTGAGGCTCCAATGAATGCTCCAGTTTCATCCCCAGCAATGATACTCCCAGAGGAACAGCCACAGTTCTTCACTCAGTTTTGCATAGCACTTGCACAAAAAATATTTATTCCAAAGCAGGTAGGACTAGAACCAGAAAAGAATTAGGACAGTCTCGCATCAGTTACCTCTGAATGGAAAGGACTCAAGACAGCCTCGCAACGATGGTACAGCTCAGCCAAGGATTTCTCTGCTGCAAACACTGAACCCACATCACAGAGAGCACGAGAACTTGCAAGCTGGGTGAGGAGCTGTGGGATGAAGGCTGAAGAACACCAGAGGAAGGAAGTTAAGTGACAGACTTACAGGACAGATCAGCAATGGAGTTGGAATAACTTAGTCTCTCACATCTTCTAATCAAATATTCTTTCTGTTACATGCTACCACCTTCATAAATTTACAGTGAAAGGCTGCAAAATCCCATCTCCAAAGTACATCAGAAGTAACCAGTGAAATAATATAATTTAGTTAACTTATAATTGAACTTTAGAACTTTAGAACCCAGCCTCTGTTTTCCTCCCAAGAAAGTCTGCTTTCTTCCTATAGACACATATTTTACTATTCTCTACCTGATTTTTGAATTATACTACAGACAACTTGAATACAGAGCTACAGCACATTCACCAGGCAACCAGACTGTAGCTAGTGAGGGCAGAGTGTGCATGTGTACACAGCTTCTTTAATAAGAATGACTTCCTGCCCTGAATTATACCTCAGGAGAACCATAAGCGCGCCAAAAACAAAATCCATGCTACAGTATATGTGCCTGCTAAGATCATACAAGTTTGGAGAGAGTGGAGGGGAATGAGAAAATAAATACAAAAATAACTTGCAGGGGGATCTGCCCAAGCGTAAAGGAGTGAAAAACATGGGAAGTCAAACCAGTCTCAAGGTTTTTGGGTCTTTGTTGTGCAACCTAAAAAGCTGTGTTTACTCAGGTTTTTCTTCCCTATACGAATTCAGAGTGCTTGCAGCTCTAAATTCAAAGGCTTAATCCCAGTTACCGCCACAGTAGATAAAGTGTCCGAGTACCCTGTCCAGACTTTTGACAAGATGTAATTAATATAGTAGAGCAATGTAAATATGACTCTAAATAAAAGATGACTGACAGTGATACAATAGAGGGATCAGGGTAGGCTAATCCAGAAATTCAGTGTACAACCCCTTAAGCAAGGAATTTGAGAGTAACTAAAAATAGAAGGTGAGACTATCTGACAGCTAAATTGCCAGTGGTAGCTTAGCATGGATTCAGTTACATTGCTCAGCGGCCCTCAGTGAATTAAATAGATTGAAATGCTAATGATAGAGTGAATTCCCAGTGCAGAGGTAGAATAAAGTAGTCAGATTAGGTTTCAAACAAGGTGAGTTCAATGGCATCAGAGAGATCAGGGTTTGTTTAGATCAAGGTACAAAGGTAATTTTTCTAGACTAGAGAGATGATTCTTTAAAGCTTATGGGCTCCCTCATGTAAAGTAATCTTCTGAAAACAGAATGTAGACCCAACAAGCTGCTTTAAGGACTGTTACTTTATGCGATTTCTATCAACATCAGAACATTTTTCGCTGCTCTCAATACACGCTTAATAACATTGTGGGTTATCTCCTAATTAGTTAAATGCTGCTCTGATGACAGATATCTGACAGTTCACCTGGCTGTCATTCAGACTATACCTACGTCTTCTAATTTGCAATGAGATTTATTGCAAAATGAAGCAATCAGACTTTCTAAGGGCACATTAAGTAACGCACATCTTAGATGAAAACATAAATATGGTGTTTATTCCCTTTGGTATTTACAGGATCACTTAAATCACAGCATCACAGAACCAAAAGCATGCAGGGGTTCATCCTTGTTGCTTCTCCAAAGGGTCAGAAAGAAATATTGCTGTTTCGCCAAAGCAGATAGGAGAGCCAGGCCGGATCAAATATCTTACCTGCTGTTACGGTACCAGGTCACCTGCTTAACAAATTCTAAAACTTCAGCCGGTGATAATGCAAGGTGATAGCCACAAAGTACATGCAAAAAGAAAAAGAGCCAAGCCTGAAACAACGCCCAGTGTTGAGCCATTTAAGACAACCCTGCAGGCTTTCCAGAGTAGATATATTACTACATAAATTCCAAGATCAATTTAGCCTTAAACAACTGATCCATTCCTTCACATCCAAGGTCACACAACAAGTCAATGACATTAAATTAAAAAAAAAAAGAGAGAGAGAGAGAAGTAGTAATATGAACGACCCTAGCAATAAGGGCAATTTACTTACCTTACTTTACAAGTTAGGTCCTCACCATCACTTGGAGCTTTAAAAATCAGATTAGGCATCTTGCTAAAGGATGTGTTTCAATTCACTACCCTTGTAATATGGGATAGTTATTCTCATAAGAAAATGACATTGCAACATGTCATTCTACTATCAATCGGCAGTGTCATAACAGTTTGGCGTTGGTTGTCTTTTTCCATTACAATCATAAGAATTAGGGATTCTAGAGAAGAAAAAGCAGTATAAACCCAGGCAGGATTGGGAGAGATGTAACATGTCATGCCAGTGGGAGTTACTTTTCTTGTAGAGCTGATGAATCTGTGAACAGGAAATAGTAGGACTCCTGTCAACGTTGCTTTTGATCTAAGCAACAGACCTCACCATCTGGTCTTTGCATTGATTGCTATAAAACAAAAAGGGAGGATACATGAAAAAAAATCCATAGGGATAATTTAGGTCTCTGCTTCAGTGTCCAAATTAAAAAAAAAAAAACACTTCAGATGACAGCTGACTCTGCAGGAATCAATTCCCTAACATAGACACCCCAAATTAGCTACATTTTGAGTAGACATTTCTCAGCTACTACATATAAGCTGCTTGCTTCTGCCCTTCTCTTCAGTAAATTCCGTTCTCGGTTTAATCTCAGCATTACTGCAGGCAAAATATCTTGCAGACACTATTTGAGAACTGCTTTGATAACTACCTGTAAACTATCACCTCTGGTCTTGAAGGCTAACAGGAGCCTGGGACCAGTTGCTCCTGTTATGTGAGTGAAAACCCAAGTAACTTTAGTCCCTCAAGCACAGTGAAGTTGACATCACAGTCTAAATCCTAAATAAGATTCAGGTAGTGCAAATAATTCTTGAGTAGCAGAGCACTGATATCGTCTCTCCGTTCATTATAGCTGGCCACTTTATGCCAAGTGACTCATTACCATGAGTGGAGGGAACATGATTCAACAAGAAGAGTACATGCAATTTACAGAGATTGCTTTCCCAGTCAGTTTCCATGCTGTGGAATAATAGGGATGCTCTTCGATACAAAGAAATAAATACATAAATAAGCAGTCCTTCGGAGTGATTCCTTGCTTACAAATATTGAGAGATGTGGCAGTCTAGAAAAAAAATTCTGCAAAGAAAGAAGCCTGGTGTTCCCATTATTTCCAGTGTTGTAGAAATAAGATGCAACTGGTTCTTGGTGGATGTTTCAAAGACTGAAGAAGGAAGAAATGCTTTTTTGCAGCCTATGTAAGTCAGTGCTAGAATGAATGAAAAGAACATCTCACCTTGTTTAGATTTCCAGATTTGTCTTGTTCCTTCAGCTGGGTAGGATTTGTGTTTCTGTTCAGCGGGAACACCGCTCACATCACCTATTTTAGAAGGGGTGCCAAGGCACCACTGCAGCATCAGCTCACTTCTGAAAAGGATGTAGTCTGATTCAGGCTCACTTGTTGCTCTGGGTGCTGCAACATTTCACGAGATGAAATGTAAAGAGAGCTTTCAACATTCATATATCAGACCATTAAGCTAAGATGAGGATACGATATTGCTCATAACTCTGCAGTGGGTAGTTTATCATTTCTTTTGCTGAAGAATTTGCTGGCAAAATCATGGCAGGAATAAGCAACTGATTCCAGTAAAGTCATCAGGACAAACCCAGCCTGATTACTGTATGCATAAATGGTTTAATGCAATAGGGTACAGAGGGAGCAGATCTGCCAGGAAAAAATAAACAGGAAAGAAGGTATTACTTCAGAATAACTCATAACAAGTAAATTGAGCTTTGCAAAAAAGCAGAATACAAACTCTCAATTTTAGGAGTTTCATCCTAGCTCCAGGAACAAGCAAACAAGCAAAGCTCAAGAAAAACAACCTTGCTGGATTACCAGAACAAGAAGAGCAGTCAAGAAGAACTAAACTTACAGAGAGAGCTCACCAGATAAAGGTTTTATTTTACTGCAAAAGAACAGTCAGGTTTTGGACTAAGTAGATAAACAGGCTTAAGCAGAAACTTTCCTCTACTATGTGAGCCAACTGCAAAGTCAAAAAAACACTCTATTTCAAAAAGTGTAGAGGTCACTGTGCATGTAGCTGGCTGACATTCCTCAAGGAAATGGTGATGCCTACTCACTCCTGGAATGAGCAGGGCAGCAGCGATGCGCCACAAAGCAATATAATCCCAGCATGACTCAGAAACACACAAGTAGAAGTTTTACCCCACAAAGAGACAGAAAACAGATCTGAAACAGAACATACTCAAAAGCAGGAATGAGGATGCTCCTAGTCTTGGAGCCAAAGCAGAATCCTATAACATCTAATTCTGTGACTGATAGAGAGACCTCCATGCTACTGGCTCTACACCTCCAGCCCCATACTATGGTATATAGTATCTATGACTTCAAAGCGTGAACAAAAGGCTATTCTATTTTCTGAGTAATTCAAATTCAAGACAGAAAGATCAGGAAGACATTTTCAACAAAATCACAGCAACAACAGAAAGTCATTACAAGGAGTCCCCCAAAATGTGTGCAAATGTAGCAAGTCAGCTACTATCCCATGGATTCACTGCGCTTTCTGTTCAGCAAGAGGCTTATGTTTCCTGAAATTATTTCTCTTGTCCTTGTGTTTCTTCTCCTCCTGACCCAGTGCCTCAGAAATGATTTCATGGGTGTCCTTAACCTAAAATCATGGTGCTGGTGCTGGAAAGAGAAGGTTCATTTCAGCTATCCCAAAGGATGGGACATGTAAGCAAAGGGTAAGACCTGCTATTTTACTGAAGATCAAACTACACCCTCCTCCTTAATCCTCCAACTCATTCTTCCTCAACTGACTATAAGAAACTAGCTAGAAAGTATTGAAAGAATAAGCAATAGAAAAACATTGGGGAAATAAATAAATAAATAGAGCAGAATTCAGTAGTCACAGGAAAGAAAGGAAATCCCTATAAAGTGCCTTCACATCAGCTTTGCATTTTGAACTGGTTCAAAGCAAGAAACACGGTGGAGCCCTGCTATGGAAGAATGAGTCTCACGTTGATTTTTGTTCTGTGATTGCTATTTCGAGAAAACGCTCTTTCAGCTAACTCCCCCTTAACCTAGTAAATGGCACCATTTTTTTCCAAAAACTACATCAGGGAGCAAAGCAGCTTGACAGGAGGCACCACCACCACCAGGGCCAGGCAGGGGTGGAAAAGGTCTCTGCACATAGCGGTTGGGAGCTTGCATTTAGAGGTGAAACAGGAAGGAAAGTTTGTGGACATGTGCCACACAGCCAACATTTTGAACCAGACAGCATGACCTCTAACAAACATACAGACTTCTGCTGAGCCTTGCATGCTTTACAACTCCATCCGCTCAGTGCACACTGAAGAACCCAAATGGAGTGAGCTGTGGCTTCCTTCCAGGTGGCTGCATCCTCTTACTGAAAGAACGAGGCTCAGGAGAGGATGGCAAATACCAAAACCCTCCCAGAGTGCAGAACTGCTCCCTCTTCCCAAACAGACACAGAAGCCCCTCTGTTACCCTTTATGTTTTTACCATATTGTTCAAATGCCTTTCCTTTTCCACAGCACTTTGGCTGTGTGCCCAGCAATGCTGGCAGTATTTGTTTGCATATAAGGCCCCATGAGTCCACAATCAGCAAAAAAACATCATCCAGGAGCCAAGCACACAATAGGATGGAAAAAAAACAAAAACGTTGTTCCTTGAGAACTACCTTTTATAGGGAAAAGGGATGCCCATTTGCCCATCCTGTGAGGGCTTGCAGCAGGAGAGGCCAGAGGCTCTGGTGAAGAGACCAGTGGTTCCAGCTGACAAGCAGAAAGGTTTGGGCTATCTTGAGAAGTTGGCAGAGATTCAATGGCTCTTTTGAGATCTTCACTTTTGCTTCAGGTAGATTTCAGCAAATCCCTTCTGGAATAAGTTTTTATTGTTTATCAGTTTTATTGAGTCCTAAAATGGCAAGTCATCCACATAAAACAAAGTAAACTGATGGACATGTGTTATTTTAATATGCATGTTATTTTTATGTGCTGACCTGGAACCAAAAGTCTAGGTAATTCCTACTGCCTTGACCGCCCACTTGCAGGGCCAGGAGGTCCATTCCTAGTGCACCCTCTCCATGCCTTGACCTACATCAATCCATTCCCTCTCCCATCCAAGCAAGATGCCTGCTCCTTAGGTTCTACACAGGCATTCCCTGCCCTTGGGGATCCTTTGGCAGGAGGGACATAGATCAGTTCTGTCCCCACCTCCACAGCAGAGGAGCCCTACAGGGCATTATCAAACAGGCACAAAGGATTTCTCACACTGTCAGCTCCTTGGCTTTCCCTAAGAAGGTTTGCTAGCTAATTTTTTGTCCCTTTCAGAAGAGAAGGAAAAAAGGCAAAACGAGCAAGAAGCTGGGTAAGCAGTGACACGGCCCTAAGGGCTTCTCCGCATTAAAGCTGATACAGCAGTGTAACTCCTACAGGCTGCTATTGTGGTTTGTGTTTGCACTCTTTATACTTTAATTACAGCTGTTGTCGACAACTGTTTACAAGACCACTTGCAGCTCTGCCTTGGAAATCAATTCAGATGTCAACAATTACACTGTGAATGGGCTCAAAGCAACTAGGTAAAGGCCATAAACTTGACACCAGAAAGCATAAATCTCCTAAAAAGGAAGAGTCAGACTTGTCAAGGAGGGTGACATGGGAGACTCCATGACCGAGGGATGGATGGGCTGGGGAACACTGGTCCTCAAAGGGATGTGTGTACCGCTGCTCCCCGGTCAGCCAAGCTGTGGAGAGAGGTGGCTCCTTGCTGGCCCTGTGTCTCGAGGCAGTGTCACTGCGTCACCCTTGCTGAGTCCCAACTGCAATGGCTGGGAGTAGCACAGAGCTCCCCTGCCCGGCGGCAGCCGCATCAGACCACCCCGAGCTGCAAAAACGCTTGCGGCAAGTTGGCAGCAGAGCGAGCATCGTGCTACCACTTCTGCTTTTCCTTCTCTGCACATGAACAACAGCTTTGTTTTCTCCCCAATGACGACATGAACACACAACATTAATAACACTGTTAAATCCATTTCATAAATAGGATTAACCCCCCTACAAACAGCAAAACTGGATTCTCAGCACTTCCCAGGATGTCTCCCAAGCAGGCCCAGCTTAGAGCAGCAGGGGTGGGATGGTGCATCTGCAGCCAAGGCCTCTTTGGGTCAGGCTCTGTGCAGTAACAGGAGCCTCTTCTGCTCTGTACTAGCTGGGAGTTTACAAATGGGGAACCGAGGCACAGGAAGACTAATAATAATGATACTTAACATTTCTTTAATGCTTTAAATGGCCTATACCATCTAAAGACAGTTAACTGATAGACCCTCACAATACCCTGGGGAGAGGTGAGTGACTATTATCATCCTGTTTTTCACAGATGGAGAAAAGGGAGAATGAAAAGTTACTTGACAACTGGTCAGTACTTGACAACTGGTCAGGATAACTTTTTGCCTCAGTGCTCTTCATCCCACCCTTCAAACAATATCTTTTAGTAATCCCCCTTCTTACCAACCTTGTCCCACTGCTCCTTATACTCCCCACAGAGACACGGGGCATCCTCAGCACTTTTGTTAAAAAAACTGTATGGAGGCCAAGCATGAGGGAACTTCACCCAACAGGAACAGCTGGTTTCCCCAAAGGGCCGACACCTTCCCTTGGACAACCCTCTTGCCTAGCCCTGCCTGCCACAACCACTCCAATATTTGTCCTTGCTGGCCTCACTTCTCCTGTCCTTCTCACCATGCTGTTAATTTTATTGCCCATAATAATTCCCTCCCCTTCCCCTGCTTTTCCACCTGAAGGAGGACCACACAAGGCTGGAATGAGGCTGAAGGCTGGTTTTTATGAACATAAATAGAAAAGAGGGAAATGGCCAGCAGGCAGTGTTGATGTAAGAATGGATAGAATCAGAATGGAAATTAAACATTTCTCCCCAGCAGAGTTAGCTTCTGGAACGACCCGAAATTGCAATGGTGGGGGGTAAAAAAACAAAGAGAAAAAAAAAAAAAAAAAAAACGCCACAGCCAGCCGACATAGTTTGAAGAAGGAGCTTGATAAATTATGAAAGGGTGACTGCCTGGGATACATGGGATCAGACCTGCTGACCAGAGAGGTCTCTCCAGGCTGGTGCTCCCTCTGGCTCTCCTGAAAGCACTGAGCTGTTCAGCTTACAGCTGCCAAGGTTCATTTCTTTAAAGCCTTGGCTGCCAAGCAAACAAAGCCAGACTCTGAAGTGGCAATCAAGAAAATTGCATTGCAACTGTCAGCTCCAGCTGTGTTCCCTGGCACCTCGGGAATTTATGTCTTTATTTCTCCCTTCTACCCCAAGGAATATTCCCGTCCTCTCTTGGCAGGCGCTCCGCCAGGACAGCCCCACCTCAGCGAGGCACTGGGACACGCTGCCGTGGCGCCTTGGCAGACCCTCGCTCCAGTGGCACTCGGCCTGTCTCCTTCTGTCACACCCAACTGCTCCGGTTCATTTGGCTCCGCTACTGAAATAAATTAATAGCAAGGGTTTCCTGTAGCTGCTGTGCTCTGCAGACACAGATCGCAGCCGCCTTGGGTCAAGCTCAGGAGGAAGGTGGTGATGGCAGCAGTGGCGGATGGAGTGGTTGCGTGAAACGCTGGGACCTTCTGTTCAAGGAGGCAGCCCCTCTGCTGCCCCCCAAACGCGGTGATGTGGTGGGCACGCTTCCAGCCTGGGGGGATCAAAGGGACGGGGCAAAGGCCAGGTCCTCCTCCCGACCCATGGGGTACCAGGGGCAGACAGAGCCCATCCATCAAACCTAAGTGCTTGGCTAGCAGAGGGAGAGCGCTCGGGGCTTTGTCTCCATGGGAAAATTGCACCGATATCGTTCAGGGTATGAACATAAATTGCTGCAATCCCTTGGGGCCCTTCTTCGCGAGAAAAATGTGAGCCCCTTAATGCCCGTTAATTAACTCAAAGGAGACTGTACGGGAAATGTGTAGTTTTCACATGAATCAGCAAGTTATGCTAAAGACCAGCGCTGCGTATTTTATTTGCTGTGTGATTCAGCAAATCTCAAAAATGCGCTTAACTTCAAACATACGTTTAAAACTCAGTGAAGCCAATAAAAGAGACTGTTAAAATGCTTCAGTGAATTGGAGCTTATTTAGATTGTGTGCAATTTAGGGCTAGGCATTTGCAAATCTTCCAATACTTTGCCTTTTAGCATAGTACCTGAACATCTCCTTTCTCTTCAGCTTGGAAAATTGCTAGTACTATTCGAAAAAGTAAGACCAAAGCCTATATAAGGTTCAGGTTTGCTTAAAATTCAAAGGAGTTTTGTGGTCACTGTGCGGATGTGCGTCTTGTTTTTTGCAGGTCTAGTATAGCCACTCTGCAGTAAGGAGCAGTAACACAGTTTTCTGCTTTCCTAAAAGCTGTTGTGCTAGCAGATTGCACTGCTTTGTGCCAAGAGGCTACGAGGCATCGCCCAAATATGTTGGAGAGCTTGTGAAATTGCTGTGTGTATTTGGAAAGTACTTGCAGCCTTGGAATGACAAGTTAGTGCTATGAAGTCGAGAAGAGCATCTCACCATCATCTGTGCTTTTCTGCCTTGACATAGCAGGCATAAAGCAGAACTAGAAGGCAATTTACCATAGCTCTTTTCTCAAGCCTTACGGAGACAATATAAGAGGGGCCCAGAAGCAGGACACACACTGTCCTGCAAGCTAGGACCAGGCTGCACATGGTGGGCTGCAGGAGTCAATGCAAAATGCAAGCCTTTCCCCACTTTCTCCTGCCCCACAGCCCACGTAGCCTTTGAAAATGCTCCCCTTCCCCAGCATACCCCATGTTAGACCATCAATGCCTAATGATTGCCTTTTTACCCTTAAAATATGACAGCACCATGCTACACTTACGTGATCCTGTAATCATATCTTCCTACAGATGCCCTTTTCATGCAGTTTAAATATTTTACAAATACATGTCTAAGTACAAATCTACTGCATTAACTCTTGTATAGGAGGTACTTATGTTCAGCTAGGTGGCTGGGATTCCTGTAAGTATAATTTACTGTTCAGTATGACAGAGCCGGGCTAGAATGTGCAGCTTTTACTACCTAAAATACAATAAAATATGCTACAGGGTGTTTCGCAGATGAATCACTTCTAAACCATCTCTTTAAGTATTGTCTGTCACTGTAGCTCCTTATTGCAATACTTTGTGAGAGCTGGAGAGAAGGAGAGAGAAATTGCCCTTTAAAGCTCTACAAAGCTTACCATCCAGGAGAAATTAGGGCTATTTGTTCTTGGATTCAGGTGGGTTACGTACGAGAAAGTTACACACAACAGGTTTTATTGAGGTGGAAGAGAGGGGAATGTGCTTTGTACTTATTTATTTATGCTAACGTTTTATTAGAATAATGTCCAAGCACAAGCTTGTAAACAAAACGGCACCCAAACTGCAGAGTAGTTGTGGTCCAAAAGGTTCAGGCAATCTTTTCAGGTGACAAGATTTTCCCATAATCAGTAGGTGCCCAGTGCTCTGTGTCATTGTCACTCCAAAGAACAGGACTGGAAAGAAGCACCCAAAGGACAATTCCACAGAGGTCATGGACAACTACAGGAGCAGAGTTATTTTGGAAATGCCAGTACAAGATTCATTACAAAAGCCTTTAAACACTCATCAATATCTAAAATCAAGCTTAAGTATGAAGGACTTGAAGGTACAGAAAAAGAACAGAAATGATCTCCAGGGGGAAGTTTAGAACCTGGCCAGAGATTTTGTGTACCTTATGTGACTGGAAAACACGCACGACTTCAGGTCTGCTATTAAATGTATCTTCATTTGCTAGATCCCTGGAGCCAGGCTCCCTGGCTGACCTGAAGGCCTGGATGCCAAGGGCCAAGCTGGCACTTGTCTGTTAAGCTGTTGGATGAGGCTGCACAAGTCCTGCACAGATCCAATAGCTTTTCTGTACATTGCAGCAGGTTGTTTCCAAGCCACATTCCCTATGGGCTCTTCTGTCTGCTTTAAAGCTATTCCTGCAATAGTGGAGTAAGAGCAAAGTTGGAAGGATGGGGCTGTCACAGATGGTGTCTACAGCTGTGGATCTGGGCCAGAACACGTTGTTCTTTCTTTCTGCAGATGCTTTCTGTTAATAAGACACTACTGAGCTATTTCTTTCCTTCTGTCAGTCCTTGGGGACCTTCAAAACAAACCAAAACCAAGGTAAAAAAGACCTTTTTTTTTTTTTTTTTTCAATTTACCATTTTGGCAGGGTAAACAAGAAACCAGGAAGTTTTCAGTCCCATCTGACATGAATAAATAAAGCTGCTGTTACTCACTGCCTTCAAAAGTTTCCTCAAGATACAAAGTTGGGTTTAGAAAGTTATCCAAAGGCCACTAAAATGTGGCATAATAGAGTGAGGCTTGACCTTCTGAGCACAAGTGCAGGAGTTAATGCACGCAGGGTGCAAAGGTGCACACACATGAGCAGCCTGAGCAGGCCTGCTCCCTGTATGTGCCATCACTAGAGATGCTAGACCCACTTTGCATGTAAGTCCTGCATAATCAATCCTGGGTCCCTTAAAAATAGTCTGGCATGATTGCTAGCCCAGCTTGCCCCTCCAAGACCTGCAGGAAAGCTTCCTGTCCTGATCACCTGAAAGCAAGGATTGCAACTATCTCAGCCTGAACCACAACATTCGGCTGAGCTGAAAAGGAATGGGTTTGTAGCTCATTGGCTTCTGTCCCCAGTATAATGTAAACAAAGGATAAAACAGCTCAGTACCATTTTTTTTTCTGCCACCTTCAAGGAAAAGCTTGATCCAGGAATCGCTGGAGATTTTTTTTAAGCCCTGCAGTGGTCCCAGACTTGCCTGCAGTTCTGAGCAGCTTTATGCAGCTTCCCAGTCAATTCCACCCACAATTTTGGTTTTGTGTCTTCGACTGCATAGCTGAACGTTTCTCAGTACCAAAAACCATTATTAGCTTAGTTGGACTAATGCCTTCCTGCATATTTTTGCAAACAGTTTGAGACCATAGCGTTGCACTATGTCTCATGACTTCTCCAGAAAGAGGATGAGTCAGAACTGGGCAGTGAAGAAAATTCTTGTGTCCAGGACCCCCCACTTCATTTCTTTTGGAAGGTGGAAGGTGCATATCTGCACTTCGCATTTTGCATGCATTAAAAAAAAAAAAAAAACACTAAAGACTTTCCTCAGCCAGTTTGGGAAGGGGAGCCTTAGGGAGGTGAGATTTTTAATTTTCTCTTTTTGATAAAGCCAGCAAAAGCAAAATAATTCTCAAAAATACCAAATATCAGTTTTATGTGAAAAACTTCACAGATCTCCCGGAGCACTCACAGCCAAAATAGCTTTGTCTCCAGGAGGCTGTAGCACCCAAACACAACCACTTCCAATTAAGCATTGCCCAAACATTTCAGTATCTCAGCGTGCACCCATCACCTCCTGACACCCGGTGCTCATCCTAGCAGGGCAGAACTAGCCACCTCCTTCTGGCTCCGTGGGTGCTGCCAGAAAGCCCAGGAAACCCGTGTGAATGTGGAGGCATGTGAACCTCAGGAGCGTAAACCTGCCACTGCTCAGCCTCCCTCTTAGCCCTAGAGATTTATGCATCCCCTCAGTTTTAAGTAAACTCTTTTCCAAGAGCATGACTGCAAAGTAAGTTCAGGCACAAACCCGTGTAAATTATACAGTTTGAGCTCCCGGGGGATTATCACGGTTTCTGCAGTCTCTCTGCTACTCAAGCTCCCCCATAAGCTCTCTAATTATTTCCAGCTTCCTTCATGCTCCCTGACTCACAGATATACTCACAGACTGGCACCCTGGGAGCTCGAGAGGCCTCCTTGGTGGCTGCCAGCTTGTCCCCTCCCAGGGTGCGTGGCAGCAAAGCGCAGCTCCCTTCCTGGCAGCCACGCGCATCTCTGAACGGACAGGGAAGGGGGACACGGTGCCAGCGCCACAGGGGGTGGCTCTGTGCAGCTGGAGCTGCTCGTGGCAACGGCAGCAGCCTCTGCGACCAGCTGGACCGGGCACCCTGCAGCTGGCAAACAGCTGGGTCCCCACGAACGCTGCCAAGCCACAGCAGGGCAGGGCGAGCACGACTCCCTGGAGAGCAGACACAGGAGATGGGGACCGCTTGGGACCACCCTGAACCTCCTTGTTTCCAAACAGCTCCAGGGGTTGGTGCCTTTCACAGCTCAGCAGCTAGAGAGCCCGATCTGCCCAAGATCCACAGCAGAGCTGGGCATTGCCCAAAACCGTGCCAGGGCTCCTGGCACCCTGGAAATCCCTGGCATGGCCCTGCTGAGCTGCTGCTTGCAGCAGGCCTGGGGGAACGCGCTACAGAAAGGGGCCTCGCCTGCGCAGAGCACAACAGCTAGAATGAGAAGGGAGAGCAAAAAAAAACAAGGGGAAAAAAAAAGAAAAAAAAAAAGAGGCAGGCCTTGACTTTCATGTACCTTGTACTGCTAAATGGATGCAGTGATTTATTTTGGGGCAATGGGCTTTGGGCTCAGTAAGCTTAATGTTTTTAACACCGCCTATCTTGCATCTATTCTGTGAGACTGAATAAAATTTTCACTTCTAGCAAAGGACTTGTATAAACATCAGAAGTGGACACTACTTATTGCTTATTGATTTCATGAATGAAGTATTGCACTGGGCCTGAGAACTGAGCTTTTGCACTATGAGCAGTAGCATAATTATAGGAGAAGCACATATTAATGAGGGACAAACTATATTTTCCTTAAGTGCAAAGTATATTTAAAAGGAGAAGAAGGTTCCTAGAGCTTTTGAAGTTAGAAGTTGTTAAACAGCCAGCGGCTGCAAATTTAAAATTCCTTCACATCAGGGCTCTCGAAACTGTGATCAATAGGGATTAAGTTAGACAGGACTTTTCAAAGCCTCTAGCTTTATTAACAAATAGGAAACTGAAATGCTGAGGTACTGCTAGAAACACCTGTGAGATCTCAGTGCCAGGAGAGAGAAGAGCCAAGAGGGCATTTTCCAGGCATCCACAAAAGCCTTGCACTAGGTTGACTCAACTGCAGTCAGAAAGAAACAAAAGTAGATGCTAATATTCATATCTTCAATAATATCTTCAGTGCTTGCCTGTATTTTAATCACACACCAGTTGGCAGAGCAGATTTCCTGCCCTGTCCTAGTACCTTCCTCCTCAGCACGTGGCTGTGACACCTGCTTCCCAACAGGAAGACTCCATCTCGGCAGCGCGGCGTTCAGCACACCGGGCTTTGCTTCCTTGCTCCAGTAAGAAGAGTTCAGCCACGCACGTGGGAGGAGGAAATCCCTGCTATCCCGAGGAGGAGGTTTCTGTGAGACACGAGGGTCTACCAGGCAGGGGAGGCAGTGACTGCCAGGCACCAACAGTGAGGTCCATGCTGGAGAAGGAGGGAAGTCCCGGGGGCAAATGGAACCAGATGGAATTTGTTGCAACTCTGGTAGCCTCTGAGCTAAAAACAAAGACACTGAAACAAAGACACATCTACAGGAGCAGCAGAGAGAGAGACAGCCCTTCACCTTTGCTTTGTTTGCAAAGTCAAATGTCCTCATTTTATTTACTAAAGCCTCATCCAATTGTGTTTTTTTCTTCCCTCGTGTTACTGTGTTTAAGATTAAACCTTTCAATCTTCCCACTGAAGATGAAGCAAATCCTTTACAAAACTGTCACAGAAGGTTTCTTCAGGCCCTTCCATAGCCTTTTGCAGAACTTGTTCCCACTGCTACTTAATAGTCCAAGGCCCTTAAGTTATAAATGAAACTGTATTCCCTCTGCTACATACTTACACAAAGCTACATATTCATACAAAGCAAGCAGGCTGAGTTTAGATCCGTAAAGAGCTCTACATGTTACATGACGGTCAGCTGCTTGGTTTTCTGAATATCTGGACACCCCTGAGTGATTACAGGCCTGTTGTTTTCATGTTGTCTGGTCTTTAGACCACAATGCAAAAGGCTTCATAAGGTTACCCAAGTCAAGGGTTTGCTTACAACATCAGCTTGGTATAGGGGCAAGCCCAACTGCACTCGCTGTGCTGCAGCATCCATAGCCACACCATCTAACTTGAGTGCTGTTGGTGAGGCTCTACAGAGCGCCATCAAGATTAAATTTGCTGCTCATATGGTGAGCCTCATACACTCAAGACACACATACACATGCTCACAGTACCTAGGCTTGCTGTCATGCTAGCAATCACTTTTCTGAGAGCTTGAAAAGCTAGGTGCACCACAAAGCAGGCCACAAACTGAAACCATGTGGACAGAAGGGTAGGAGGGAAAAGTATATAGATCACCCAAAGCCCTTCGGACTAGTTTCAAACTCTTCCATACCTTTTGGCACATCTTTTTCAAACCTCCTCATTCTGGGTAGGATTCACTTAATTACCAGTCTACAAAAATGCCCAGGTCCAGACAAGAGCAATCAGAGGGTTGTGCTGATTTATGCCCACTGGAACAATCTCAAAGATTAGCCAGCAGCTGGATCCTGCTCAGGATCAGTTCATCTATTCCCACTCAGTAGTCTCATACAGCACCTTTCCTTGCCCTGCAATAGGGGCAGGATGGGACATCCCATCCCTCTGCTCTGAGGACTGCTGTTAAAAAATTCCCTACTAAGTGGTTGCTTATTCCCAGTTAAGAGGTTACCTTCAGAGAAGCACAAAAAACAAAGGAGATCATTGATCCCAATCTCTATTTTCTTTTAATCAAGAGGAAAGAAGAAAAAACAAAAACAAATTTGAGGCTGCCTTTCTTTTCCTGACAGCTCTCCTTTTGAGTATGGATGGAATACAGTGATAAGACTTGGGTCCACAGAGGCAGCCCGCAGGCAGCAATTCTATAAAAGAGCAGCAAAGATTAAGAGCTTTGCTCTAATCAGATCCAGAAATCAATTTCTTCTTCTCGTAAGGCTCTTTATATTTTCAGGGTTTTGCACTTTTACTAGAGTTATAAATATGTTGCCTTTTGAGGAAAAAATAGCCTCCTGGAAAATTAAGAAATCCAGGCCCTTTTATTTCTTTTTATATCTAGCAGGTGCAAGCTTCCAAAAGAGCTGCTTCTTAGCAGACATTGAATCTGAATCATTTACACTATTTCCTGCTTGAATGAGCTAAACCCTGTTGTTGCCACGTCTTTGGATTTACGATGTGGTCAACAGTTTGTTATTTTCTTCTCTGCCTTCCAATTGCCTTTGTCTCGCTCGGGCGACGAGAGAGGCCGAGGTGAGTCATCTGGCCAGGGGAACCACGATGCATCTTAACCAAGTGGCAGCTCCAACCTCTGGGAACCCCAGCAGCGCATCTCAGCAAGAGATGCATTTTAATGACAAATCACCGAGATGAGCGCAGCTCAGAGCCCGAGTCTGTTGTCCTCAGCACAACATCATCACATCGACTAGCAGAGCAAAATGTTTTATGTTGCTGTGAAAGGAAGCAACACGGCTGGAGATTTAATCATTTCGAATTCATCTTGGCATGATGCCACTAGTGCGTATAAATGGAGCGTTTAATGTTTAATGTGCTGTTCTGACTGAGCTGTGACCTTCCCGCGCAACTGCATGTCGGGGATTTCTGATGCCATGTCACTACAAGCAGCATTGCCACTTACACTATTTAGAGTGGGGGAAAACCATACAGCTTGGCACAGGAACCTGCTGATCGGCAGGCCTGGCATTTCCTGAGGGCTGGGGCAAGCCAGAGACCGGCAGGTTAGAGGGGATGCTCTGTTGGTGGCTTCTTGACTCAGCCGTACAGAGCTGGCGTGCACAACATGACACTCCAGGATGTTATTTCACTTACCATGCTGGTCTGTGCTTCTTAGATAACTGCAGATCCTCAGGAAGGGCATACCACTGACTGTGCTTGGGGAAACACAGCAGCCTGGAAGATAAGGTAGCATCAATTGCAGGACTGTTCTTCCCAGGTGGACTTTCTGCAGCTTCAGAACACTGTAAGAGGGGACTGGAAGTTCCATTCGTGGAAAACGAGCTGAAAATAGAACGGCTATATTTTGTGCATACATTTCTCTTCCATTCTTCTTGCCAGCCCAGGAAAATGGCTCACTCCTACAACAATAAGCTTCCCAAGAATGCTGTTATCAGCCAAAACAGTGATTGTTTGTAAGGTTCTTCTCTTTCCTCGTGTCACATCATTTTTATTGGCTTGCTTGGTTTCTACTTTATGTTATTCTCACTTCTCCACCAGAGGAAAATTATGTTAGAGAAATAAAATTGAAAAGCACTTAATGCAAATTAACCTAGAACCAGATGTACCTAGCAACTGATCTCCATGTCATTCATATACATATCTATATATGTATTTATGTGCAAGTCTCTAAATGGTAGGGGAATGATAGGATCAAATTTGACCTGTTAATTGTATGCTTCCCCAACACAGGTCAGACAGAAGACAGAGCAAAACCCCCCATGCTCTGTCCAAAAGGATCTAGATTCCAATTTCTGTCTGTGTTGGCGATGAGATGCAATTGCAGATGTAATGGACTGAGCATTTCAAATGCCTAACACCATAGGATTTTCTCCAGTCAAATTCCGCACTGCCAAAAAAGTGGCTCTGAGTTTGAGATACATTCTTCTCCTTGAACAGTTTCCACTCCGATGCTAAAGCCTACACACCTGTTGTGCATCTGCTGACTTCCTCAGTTAGGTTTTCTAGGGCAGGAACCAACCCCACGAGACCACATAGTTCATCTTCCTTCCATAATAAGGTCATTTGGTACCTGACATTCCTGACAAAAGGCCACCAATCTGTTCCTAGAGATCTCCTTGAAGAAGGTGTCTCAGTTTTGTCAGGTGAGGTGTTATAGTTCTTCACAACTATAAAAAATACTTTCCCAAAAGGCAGGGAAAACACTATATTATTGCTTGAATCCCACTCTAACATCTTCAGTTTTAGTAAGGACATTTCTCAGCATCAGTGAAAATCCCTAACTCCGTATTGGCAGGATAATAGAGCACACACAATATCATTGCAGTGAGAAGGCTTCCAGCAACAGGCAGATTTCAAGAGGTTTGCCGAGCTTTAGTTGTAAGGTTAACTATAGATACAAGAAGAAAATATAAAGGGCTAGGAAGCCATCAGGAGGGCAGATGGATTAGCCAGAGGTGTAGAATGGTGCAAGAGCAGAAGAGACAGGTCCTGGCAAGCACCCTGATACACTGGGAGGCACCATCTCCTCCTACACTGGTCAGCTCAGTCAAACATCAGCCTGTCTGATCAGGGTCATGACTGACCTTCCTACAAAGTACATGCCAGCCTGCTAGGAACTAGACAGGAATTGCCAACTCATTTCATGTGAGAGCACTAACCAGCACCAGATGGATGATGAGGATGTTCATTCTTTGGTGACATGGGCTGATTCTGAACGCACACGATGGAAGGGAAAACGCCTTCGAGTCACCCCATCTCTGCTGACCACTAGCAAGGAGCACTGGTAAGGGATCAATCTTCTGGAGTGTCTCCCACAGAGCTGCTCTGGCACCTCACATACAAACAGACAGAGCTTTTCAGAGCAAATAGAAAGGCAAACTGCTGTGGCAAGGAGTTTCCTGGTGGGAAACGGTGCAGAGCAGAGCAATGCTTGCTGTGGTTTCAGTTTGTGTGTTCCACCAGCTTTTATTTCAAGCATGTGCTGGTGCACACCCCGTTCTCAGGAATATATGTATTATAATACATAATTCAACTTCTCTAGTGGGGAGTTCAGCTGGGATTTTCACTCAGGCACTCAACCAAACCACTCAGAAAGTTTGTTGCACCAAATTCAACAGCTTCCAGTCCCAGCTGTTTCCCATGCTGAGAAAGGCAGATGCTGCCCAACAACTTTTCTTGTTTCTCAGGTCTGCAGGGGGAGAGGACCATTTCTTTCTTCCTCCCAAGCTGCTCACACAGACCTTATTTTGCTCCCACACCTCTCAGTCCCAATAAGCTCTTCGTGCAAGGAGTTCAGAGCTGCACAAGCTGGTCCAAGGCTTGCTTAATTTAATCAGCTAAAGCCTCAATGCTGCTGAAGGAGAGATTCAAGCTGAAGGACAGTAACACCCACATCCTATCTGCATTCACACCAGGGTATGTCTTGCCAGCATTTGAAAGTATTCCCAGGTTCTAATGAGGTAAAGAAAAAAAAAATCAGAGGCTTTTAAAATAAAATACTACTTGAGAAAAGAATAAAGCTGGAATTTTTCTGGGACTAGAGACACAATTAACACTACTGAGAAATAAAACAGGGCTGAACTAACCTGACTAGTGGGCTTATCTGGATGTTTTGTGGGTTTTCCTTTATCGCCTAGCCAAAACTTGAGAAAACACCTGCAGCAAAAATCTTATCTGCACTCTTCAGTTTTCTTCTTTCCCTCATCTCCTGCACCATGTGTTATGAATAGTTTCTTTCCTTCCTCCCATCATCCTGTTTATTGGCACAGTGCTAGTTTTGTTAAAACAATGCTACATTTCTAGGACTAGGCTCCAAGCCTACTTCGAAAGAATTGGGTTGCCTGGAAGTCAAATTCGTTTCTTTTGCACAATGAACAGCAGCAAAATGGAAGTCAGTCAGCAAGGAGGCTCAGGATAATACACCTGCCTAACCTCCCTACCGAGGCTTCTTAATACATTGGTTATGGCAGTTCAGAGTTGCAGTAACACTCAGCTTCTGTGAGCTGATCTCAGCCCATTTGGTGCCACTGTCTGCCCTAGCAGATATAACAGAGATGGGAAAAGGCAATAACCAAAGCCCAGATGAGGCTTAGGGATATTTTGAGAAATTCAGATGAGCTTGTGCAGTTCAAGCCTACTGAGCACAAGTACACTTTAAACATTTGCAGACACCTCATGTGAGAGGACAAAGCAACCCATGCAAGAGGCTGCAGGAACAGCAGGATCCTTGCAGGGTTCACAACACAGGGAAAAGCAGACATGCACACTATTAAGGAAAGACCCAGGGCTAGGTTTGGAATAAGTTAAGAATTTGAGTCCTGTCTGATAGCACTCAAGAGAGAAAAGGCAGGTACTTGAAATAGCTGCAGTAGAAACTAAAGGGACAAAATGTCTTCTCAGTCCCAGGTTAATTTACAAGAGGAAAAGCAAGAGAATAGGGGCAATGGATGTCAAAGACATACAAAGATATGCAGATTGACTTGGAATTCATCTTACCATGCTTTAAAGATATTTCTCTGTTTCTGCCTAGCCTGGTGACTTTGGTCTCCCTTTATAGTCACAGAAGAAAAAGAGGCACACTTATAAAATGATTCAGCTGACCTAAATTAAACATTTACTCTAGCATGGGATGACTCATGTCTTAGGGGTACCCATTTCTTTCCTTTAAACAAGAGTCTAGACAACTAATTCAAATGTAGACATCCACAATTAGGTGCCCACACTTGGACAGATGAACTTTGGCTCTAATGCTCAACCAGAAATCTACCTTCCAGCTATGCCAGAGAGCTCTCTGGTTGATAGCCACGATAAGGAAGAGAAACAGGGCCATTTGTTCTTCTTGATGGCGCTTAGCTCACTGCACACAACATTGGCTAGAAGATTAACCATCCTGTGAATGGACGCGATAGGACTGAAACAGCAACAGGCACCGGTAAGACAACATTCATTATTGTAACTGATTTTCTAACCTGCACCTGTGTCCAATTAACTAGTGTCTGATCCTTTTTCATTTTCAAGCACCTGACAAAAGAAAACACAAATCAAATGAGTTTCTCATGTGGGCTCTTCTCAGGGGGTGGGTTGCTGGGGGACACGGGAAGCATGGATGGGCTTCCAGCCATGGACTTCAGCTCTCAGACTTGAGAAGCTAGAAAAGCCAGTCACAAGTCCCTTAGGCTGCCAATGCAGTGGGTGCTGTGCTTTGCAAGGTGGGGCTCTTGAGAGCCCCATGGGGCTGGGGCAGCCACTACAATCTCAGGAGTATTTAGAAACCAATAATCTGGATAAAATGTTAGGGAAGGCTACTGGGAAGCTTTTTGTTTTGACAGTTTTAAAGTGTTTCTCATTTCAGCCTGTCAGTCTAGTTTCCTATGGTTCACGTGTTCACACTAGCTATGTGTGTCTGTGTCTCCCTCAACAACTTTGAACTCATTGAGCAATTTCAGCCGAATTTGACAGAGAGATAACAGCCTCCGAGACAATTCAGTTCCTCAAAGGTTCATAAAAATAGACATCCCCATAAAGGAGAGAGACACTGAGTAACCTCAACTGAACAAAAGGCTGCAGTGCATGCTCAACCTTGATTAGACATCAGAAAATCTGAGGGGAATAGCTGTTACAGATCACTTAGACCCCAGCCCTGGGGACAGTTTGCCCAAACTCACCATCAGCTGAGACATTCCTCCAGAGTTAACCAGGCTCAGTTAATTCCAGATATTGTAGAACTCCTGGGGAACGTGTTCCCAGGGCTGGGCAGGGAGCCTCAGCCCTCGCGAGGCTTCTTCACCTCCTCACCCACATGGCAGGACCTGCACTGAGTCTCGCAGGCTAACGGCAGTGTTTATTTATGGGGAAACACAATTATATCTGCCCATAAAACACCCTGCAGCACCTTGGCCCGGGACTGAGGCAAGTTATGAGAACACAGACTGAAGGAGGTAGGAAAGGGGCAGCAGCACCTGGTTTATGTGGCAACCTCCCACCCTCGGCTTCCCATTTCCCCATGCAGCCACAGCACGTGCAGGACTCCCACAAATGCAGCAGATCCGCAGTCCTGCAGGAAGCAGATGTTCTCCAGCAGCAGCCACAGGGCTCCAGCTTCCTGGGAAGCTGCCTGCACCCGAGCAGCCTCTGCCTGGGAAGGCCCTCCGGGCTGCCCCTCTGCTGACCTCCCAGCAACGCTTTAGCTTCCCGTCCGACCTTATCGCTCGCTGGAGGTGGAAAAGGCCACAGACGTGTTTGCAGCGGGCTGCTACGGCCTGGGCAGAACACAACACTGCAGCAGAGAGCGGGGCTGGCTCTGGGGGAAGCAGCACATAAAGCACCAGACATCCTGAAGAGCTCAGGCAGTGGAGGGGGAGGCTGAGAAAACACAGATAAGCCAAAAGCCACATCTCCTTGCAGAGCTTTGCGAGCTGGAGAAGAGCTCTGCAGCCAGAGCTGCCTGGTGCTTCTAAGCAGCAGCCTTGGGAACAGCAGGCGGAGGGAAGATGCTCCTTCTGGGCACCACGCATGCCTTTTAAACACACACCGAGCACATGAACAGACATCAGCCCTTGTTCAGCGCTCCCTGCAGCACCACTTCTGCTACAGTTCAAGTAGCTTGAACAGCACATCCTGTCAGCTTATTTGTTTTAAACAAGACCAGTGTCCTGGCATTATGGAAACAAACTTATTGCCCTTCTCATTCATGCAGTTAACAGACAGGACCCAAAGCTCAAAGATCTCACACTCGATCTTGTGTAATGCTCCTCTACCCAAAGCAGCAGGGCTGCCAAAGCTCACACCACGCTCAGCACAGCTCACTCTGATAGCTGCCCTCACCCCAGCACCCCCTGCTCCCCTCTGCTCCCACATAGCATCAGAAATCTCCAACTACAAGTCAGGGCTGTGAGACGTCCTGGCCAACATAGACAGTTCAGGTAGCTCCCTGGACAGACAGCGAGCTGGCAGTGAAAGGTGATTACACACCTTAATGTTATACTGCAGTCCAACCACTTCTTGATGAAGAGAGGTTCAGATTACTATCAAGTACATTATTAGAAGAAAAACAAAATAATAAAAAAAACTACATATCAAGAAAAAGACATATATATATACACACACATATATGGACTGAGAACCTGAGCTTGTTTCCAATCTGTATGAATTGCACTGCAAATAACCAGCAAGGGTTTTGAATTTCATCCACTGATTAACTGGAATGTGAAAGTCAGAACATGGAGGATCAACAACAGCCTCATGTCCAAAGTGTTAGGATTATTTGGAGAAAAACAATAATAATTTATTTTTTTACACCTCTGAGGAACTACTGAAGTCAAATGGCAAAATCCTTATTTTTCACCAAGGTCACACCCAGTCTAAGTCTAGAAGGAGAGCAATGGAGAGCCTTGACTAGTGTAAATCAGTATCCCATCACTGCCTTAGTGAAAGGACATACAGACTAGCTGGGAGCCTGCAAACCTCTGGAACCCTGACCAAAACCCCAAACCCTCTGGGTCCCGATGTCCCTTGCATGGTTTCCCTTGTATTCCCAGAGGCACTTCCCACAACCCTCCAGAACCATCCAAACGTGTTCTTGTGCCCAGCCTGCCTCCAGGAGCGATGCTGCCAGCCCGCGAGCCCGCAGCACGGCCAGGACAGGGCCGGGCTCCCAGCCCCAGCGAGCAGGGGCGTTTGCACGTGTGTGTGTGACTGCATTTACAGCAGGGCCTTGCTTTCTTACATACGTCTCCTTCTGATTGATAGCTTACCATGGAGCTGTTAACACAGCGATATCCCAGCCCTATTTACAGACATCTCTGCACATTTACTTTGTCACAAGTAAACTCTGCACACAGCAATAAAGCTCAAGGTAATGACTTCTTCAGCACAAAGCCAGCAATTTCCTGTCAGCTCGCTTTACAAATGGCTAACTCTTGGGTTAATTTTCAACTGTGCCTCCAAAGGAGCACTGCAAAGTGGGGGTGAGGGAGAGGAATTCCAGGCTGTGCTACCTTGAGCTGCTGCATTGCTGCTCTGATGGATAAATGTGATGGGGCACAACCTGCCTCACATGCCTGTCACTTTGGCCACAAATACAACTTTTGGGTTCTTTTGACCAGCAGGAAAGTACAGAAATTACTGTCAGCCCTCAGACTAACTTGAATCTCTTAATATCTTAGTAGATCCTTCTCAAAGCCAACTTTGCTGCTACCAGGTGTGATGCTGAGGATGGTGCCTTGACGCAAGGGGAGATCACAGTGGATTTCTCCTCCAAAATCCTTGCAGCAGGAAAGGCAGAGCCAGGAATCTCAACTAACTTCCTCCAGCTTTTCACAGAAATATCACTGTGCAGTAGGCAGGCACATTAACTTGCATTCCCAAAACACTCAGGATGTCTATACCACAGCTGCAGGTACTACAGAGAGCAATTGCTTTGCCAAACCAGCAGCCGTGCATTGGAGATGCAGCAGTGCAAGCTTCAGAACCAGATGACACAACGAACAAGCCTGCAAGTACCTGCATGGCCTTGAATTCCCTTTCCCGAAGCTCACAGTAACTGCAGCAGAGATGTAATCCACATGATTTGTGCTATACATAGCTTGCCATCTCCCAGCCATCTCGCTTCTAGAATCAAGAAAAACAGAAAGGATATTAATGCAGTCAACCACCTTTGTGGGCTGAAACTAGGATCTTACTATCTCTAGCCTCCTTCTATAATTAGTGCAGAGAGGATGTCTGAGAACAGGAGTCTATTTTAGGTGCTGTGAGTCACCTTCCAGAGACATGCATCCTTTTCACACTGACCATATAGAAAGATCTGAAAGTAGATAGCTAAAATAGGGAATATAAATATGCATTGAAGTCTTGAAGTACACTGCCCTTTAACTGGGTTATGATGTTCTTCCTTAACAAGAGTGTGAAAACACTCTGTCACACTGAAATCTAAACTACAGCGCCTAAGAGGGCAATCAGCAGCCAATGCAAGGGCTACAGGACTATAATACTGGAAGTCTTGTAAATCACCAGACCACTATTCATGGTCCAACATCCTAATGCCACTGGAAAAGAGCAAATTACTTTACCCTTGGTTTCATAAAGACATGCATTGCTTTCCTGAAATGACAGTGTTTAAAAACAACAAAATTACTTTAATGTGTTTAAAAAAGAAAAAGTAAATATAATATCATTTGAAAAAAAAAAGGGCCAAAGGATCAACAATTCATCTTGACTCAGTCTCCAAAAGATATCTGTATGCAACATACTCCTTTTTCCCATGATTAAAAAGAGAAGATGCTAAAAATGGAAAAAAGCATTCTCTTGAAAATCCTGCATATTTATGGCAGATATGCTTTTAGAAAAGGGGGAAAGGCTACACTGAACCCCTGGTGTTTTTCTATACTACAGTCCAAAGTTTTGATTTTTATCCTTCCCCCCTACACTTTTTTTTTTTTTAATTCTCTTTTTCTTGCTTGCTTTCATTGGTTTTCCTTTCACTCTTTTACAGCTTCAGAACCAAAATTTGCATCTTTCATAGGAACTCCTTTTTCACACACCTAATTCCTAACTTTTTTTGGTTATTCCCGTTTAGTTCTTGCCTCTTATTGTTTCTACTCTGTCTAGAAAAGCCTCAGCCTCCCATTTTCATTATGGGCTGCTCTATGTGTTCCCTCTTCCCCCTACCTTCCACATTTATGCAACAGCAAGAGTGCCCATTACCCTCCCCAGCTTCAGACAAGGTTTCTTCAATCTCTGCTACAAACACTTCAAAGCTTGAGAGAATGAACTGTGCTTCGGCTCTGTGTCCTTTTAAACAGCTTGCAGAATATGCTTCTTGTTATTTTTAAGAATCTGTTAGAATTAAACCCCTGTAAGAAATCTGCCACCATTGTGCAGGATAGCACATTAATCAAAGACACAGGCCTCTCCCCAGCTGCCTGGGCAGGGCCAAGCCTGGAATTGATAAATTGCACCTGGAGGTAACTAATAAATCTGAGAAGTCATTTGCTTTTTATGAACAGGAGCAGTGGGGGATCCAGCTGTTGAAGGA
This sequence comes from Tinamus guttatus, assembly GCF_000705375.1. Next base: position 24,923 of record NW_010576383.1, on the reverse strand, counting down.
ATTTGGTCTGAAGGAAAGCAGTGCCTGCAGCTCTTGACACATTTCCCTTCCTATTCCCTTGCTCCCTGGTGCACCTGATGTTGGCTTGCAGATACACAGCTTCACTGAGCAGGTCCCGAGATGCTCTGATGGGAGGTACTTCAATTAGTTGCTGGGGCTTCCTTTTCCATGCATGGCATGACTCCAGCCCGAGCACGTACAGGGCCTTTGGTGGAGGAGCCAGCTACAAGTTTTGCCCCCTGGCAATGCTGGGGACCAGCCATGTGTGCAGTGCACATGCAGAACCGTGCAGGAGAGGGTTGAGGTTCAAGCACGGCTGGGGACATGGCGATATTGGGGTCCTGCCTGAGGCTTTGTGAGCTGGAGCCACTTTCCCCATCCAGAACTGTCTGCGCTGGGAAAAACTTGGCTTCTTCCACCCAGCAGTCCCTGCCTTCCCTGCCCAGGGTCCAGAGCAACCTGCCAAGCACTTGCTCTGCGAGACGGGGTGTCTCTCATGCTGCAGACTCAAAGTCCAGCTCAGCAGCTCTGGTTTCTGTCAGCACAACTGAGATGCATGTGTCCAACAACCATTCTGTGGAAAGCGTTTTTCTAACTGCTATCAAACTAAGCATTCTGTTATTGCTTCAGAAGTATATTCCTTACCCTCCTTGGCTGAAAATATTTTTACTATGCCCGTGTCATAAAAATCTGAAAAAAATTGAATAAATCATTAACTATACATCTGGTCCTAGATGATACTACAGCCTATTCTGTTCAAAAGTAAGTATGAGGCCAAGAAAAAACATCTGCTGTAGCACCGATACCCAAAATATCATTTCCTGTTTTCTCTAGATCATAAGCTCCTCATGGTAAGCAGTATTTTATACTTGTGCATTTTACCAAACTGACCACATGGTTGCTAGCAAAGATGCACAAAGACACAGTCTAAATTTCAGCATTAAAAATATCCAGAAGGATGAAGTAAGAGACAGGATCTAATCACAGGAGAAGAGAGACCAGACAAGACATGGGCTCAAACATTCCCTGTCCCCCACTTATTACTCTTCAGAGACATGTGAACATCCTTACGGGAACCTGGAGAAGCTTTTCCAATATGAGCGGTGATTTCTGAAGACAACCAAGAACTTGCATGGGCAGCACTACTTAGCACTTAGGCACAACAGCACAACAATCTTTTGGCTGGCATGCTCTAGACCCATCATGAAACGGAAGGGCTTTTCCCCAGGACAGAGGTTTTGGGGCACAATTCAGATATGTCATCTCAGCTCAGACTAGATGATCTCTAAAGGTCCCTTCCAACTTTAAGGACTCTATGATTAGCACCTATATTTCTCCACTGTCCCCTCTGTAGCAGAGGGCAGAAAACTTGCTTGGGAATTGAGAAGTGTTTGGCATTAAGGGCTCCACGCTGCAAAAGACACAACTGTTATTCCGCTCTCGGCTTTACAGGTCTCTGCAAGGCTCCAGAAGGATACCAAAAGCATCTGTGCTATCCGAATGTCCCCCTTTCAAAGCCAATCTCTCTCTAGGCAAGAAGTATAAGAAAAGAATCTGCTCTGCACCTGGAAGACATTTCTGTCCCTTCCCTTGGGGCATGGCACACAGCTCAGATAAAGCACTCGAGCAGAATGGACCACCTGGTGCAGAACATCCAGCCTAGGACACCCACGAGGGACAGCCTTATTGTACTGGTTAGCTAGTAGACAAGTAGGTGAAGCATTTTCATTCCACGACGACACAGTTCAGGGCAGCATTAGCAGAACGAGTCCAGGAGAGCAGTCAAAGCAGGGCTCCCGCATCCTATTGATGTGAGAATCCAGTCCTCCTCTTCTTGACTCTAAGGGGAGAATCACAAAGGACAACTGGGCATCCAAGCAACATGCACTTCACCACCAGGACCCAGCTATCCCCAAGTTACAAGAAGTCGGGAGGCTGCAACTGGCAAGCGACCTCGCAACAAACACGTCACATCTGGTGCCACACGTTTAGCATGTTAGAACATCGCCCCAAATCCCAGCCCGTTGGCCAGAAACAGCAGCTGTGACATTTTTGTCTTTTTGCCACTCTAGTATTTGTTCACAACACAGGCTGTGTATAGAATCAGAGTGGGATTACTTACTGCAAATTACTACATTAAAGTTCAAGTGGAATTATGTTCTAATTGCCTTGTTGCAGCTATTAAGGCTATGTTATGCAAGCAAGGCACTTCTAACAGTGTCTCTGTGCTGTACGATGATACATGAGGTATAAAGTGAGCTGCTAAGAAGTAACTGCCGATACAGTCATAGCCTCTTTAATAAAGTATAAATTTTATGCAGTGAAAAAATATAACACCTTTCAAGCTCAAGATTTGCCCATGGAATCTACAAGTAACAAGTCACTCACTGCCTGTCCTCCAAAGCAGAAGCTTTTTCACCTAAGCTCACATTTGGGTTAAGTGGAAATACACCAGGAATTTGTCCTAAGAAAGCCCCAAATCCAGGGCCCTGGTAGCCTTGGAATTCCAGGCTATTCAGATTGCCTTGAAAAAATTTTTCTGTGCTTCAGCCCACCAGTGAAATAGGAGCAGGAATACCTCTCGCACACATGATTCTCAAATACCTGTGATTCACTTTAAAAGGTAACTGTTAAGAGAATATGACTCTTCTAAAACAGCATTTTTTTTTTTTGATAACAAAAGGTAGGGAAGAAATCCAGCTCTGTGTTCATGAAATAATACCTGGAAAAAAGATTAACCTGGGGTTAATCACTAGCAGAGAAAATGCCAGCACTTTTTCTTGCGGTTGGCCAAGACATTTTACAGAAGAATCCCCTTCCAGGGCCAAGAGAGCACACAGCCTAAAGCTTTTACAGTGCAAAGGAAGATGTAAATACTGGAAACATTTATGATTATTTCAGTGGGTCTAACTACACAGAGACTAATACTTAAGGACTCGTTTAACTGTAAGCTCAAAGCTGATATGGTCAGGCTTCCAATTCCGCCATTTCCTGCCCTGAAGAATTTTTCGGGAAGATGAGACACAAGAAGGGAAGGAAGGAAAATTCAGAGAACTTTTTATTATTATTTTCTTTCTGACTATTTGGAAGTGTAACTTAATTCTATCAGTAACCCAGCCTGCTACGGCAGTGGTGCTAGCTATTGCTGTGTAGGCTGGGTGGTCTAACCGCTGACTGCAACAGTTAGTACAACCCATTAATTGCACTTTTTATAACATTACCCCCAAAGGAGAGCAGAGTAATGGGCTCACCTTGACCTTTTTTTTTTTCCTTAAAAATCAGACATCTGAGAAAAGAGTGATAAAAAACACCATCTTACCAAGATGGCAATGAGAGATTCAATGATATTCAGGTCTAAATATGAGTTCCCCTCAATTACTCTGGTTAGGTTCCAGTCCGTATGTTTTATTGGGGCAGTGCATCATGCTCGATATAAATCACAGCTATAAACAGGCAACTTAATGAGGAAATACCAGTGCACACTAAACAAGTGGCTTCCCCACAGCTTCAGCAGGTCTCCTGTTAAGCAGGGCCCCCCTATAGCACCCAGGGATCCCTGACAGCAGCACAACACAGTGCACAAAGTCCATCCTCGTGGAGGGGATCAGGAGCAGTAGCCACTATCAAGAAGGGAAGAAACATGCCCATAATCGGCGGGATTCATCCCAATACCCGTGCGGTCTGAGAGACCAAGCAAGGCATCAGCAGGCCTTTCCCAGCACATCAGCATGTGCCTTAGAGCCCCGCAGGGCCAGGCTAACTCAGTCGCAGCACGATGCCAGCTCCTCGCCAACCCATCCCCAAGTAAGGAACAGACTTGCAAGGCCCAAACCTTGAAGGGGAAGGAAAACCAAATAGATGAGCTCCACAGTTGTGCTGTTAATTATGGGTCATTTAGTTCAGTTAATCAATAGGCAGACTTCTTTAACTGGCTAATTATGCCAAACAGCTTCCACAATGAGCAGGTTCGCTGCTAGTTGTTAACCATGAAGGGATAATATTTCACAGTGAAAAGATGAGCACAGTTGCAGTGCGCAGACAAATGCTTTGGGCTCCTTGAGGCTGCATCATGCCTGGCTGTCTGCTAAGCTCGGCAGGTAGCCCAGGTTAAACCCATCGGCCCCAGGTGCCTTTCGGGTCAGGGATATCAGGTTCACTCCTTTGCTTGGCCAGGCTGTTATGCGAGGTGTCCTCACGAAGCAGGGAGGCTGGCAAGCCAAGCCACATCCCTCCTTCAGACCTCCAGCGGCAGATGAGCACATAGAGCAGGAGGAGGAAGGCCAAGCCCTCGGTTTGTCAAAACGGATAAAAGGTCAGGACAACCTCTTGCTACACAGAGCTGTTTGTTTAGGGAAAAACCCTAAGCTTGGTTGCACACTTGAACTGAATACTGGATTCAAGGCTCCTACTGAGGTCATCAAATTGCTATCGCAACGGAGCAAGATAAGAGCCGAGTGATAGGAAACGTTTGTAGCTGAAATTCCTGGATATTTTTTTTCCCCTGTTAAAATAAAACAACCCATGCTTGGGCTGCAGTTAGCAAGTTGTTCTTGCTGAGGAGGGACTGCTTGCTGAGCGAGTATCCTCAGCAGCATCCTCAGATACGCTTCCTCTGGTGAGCGCAGGTCTCTGCTCGCTCTGGTCCCGTTTTGCCTCAGAAGAGGCAGAAGTGGCTGTTGACTTTACCCCAAGCTCTTCGTCCAGCCCCCAAGATACTTCATCCCACAGTCACTGCTCCATGCACCAGCCCAGCAGCAGCTGTTTGGTCCATCCTACTAAACAGACAAAGCTGGAGCTCAACAGCTCGCCAGGCAGCAGCTACGACAGGGGAATTGATTCTCCTGGTCCATCAGTCACTGCCTAAGTTTTGCTTCAAAATTCAAATGGGTTTGCTTCAAATAAAATGAGAGGCTTCAGGTAATGTGCTTTAGCCCACATTTTCTGCACACAAAATGAATTACAGTGAATGTAGTCATGACACTATGTATCAAGGATCAAACTATGATAATAATCATGTCTCTGAACAGCTAACATCCTTTTTAGCACTGTTAAACTCACTGCATTCTCCTCCCACAATGAGTTTCAGTAGCTGCAAGAAAGCAAAAAGTTTGTTGTAAGCAGAAGTTTAATCTCAGCTCCCTATTGCTTTCTTTTTGGCAACTGTATTGTTTTAAAAAGAAACCAAACTCAATTCCAACAATCAGCTCTGAAATCAGTTCTTTCTAAAATATACTATGAAGCAAAAGCTTTTATGTAAGCCTTTCAGTTTTAGATGTTCTTTTCTAATCTCCTCACATGTTTACCAAAACATTAAAAAGATTGCAGTGCTGATTGGTAAAAATGGAACACAGGCTTACAGGAAAAAGAGCTTTACTGAATCAGAAAGCCTCAGAGAAGTGATGAGGCTTGGATTTGGAGGTGACTTGTTAACCCGCTGCAGCAACGTCGTGCTGGCAAACAAGGCGCTATTCAAAAGGGCTGCAGTCAGATGTCGGGGACCTTTAGGCAAAACTGCAGGATCAAATTCCATGTTAATACTAGGTTGACTCTGGAAAGAGCACTATTGAGATTTAAAACTGGTCCTTGATAGTGCTATAAACCATAGCACATTCCCACATGCAACCCATTTACTCAGCTTCAATCAATCTGCCAGAAGCTGGAATTTCAGTCTAGAAATCAAGAAACAGAAGCTTAAAAGTTCGTGCTAGAAAGGACTGTTTTTACCCCCATCACTAGAAAACAATGGGAAAAGGAGTATTCCTTTGGGACACATGGAGCTAGACTGCAAATGCAATTCATGGAGACATTCAATCTGATGGTACATCAAAAGCAATGGCAAATTACATGTCTTCAATAAAAAACACATTAAGTCATAGATCCTCAACCATAGAGCAAGGCAATTAGACCTCAGCATTATTTGTTAAACAACAGGCCTAAGATGATACACAGTTAATTTTTGCTATAATGGCCATTCCTGGTCATTCATTCTGAAGAGAATAAATCTGTCACTTGAGTGAAAACAATTGACAGCACCATTTATTACCTTGCATGCTTCAGAAAAAAAACAGCACAATTTACATGATGCCCTTTGGCATCGGGGCTTTCAGCTCACTTAGAAACAAAGCAAAAAATATCTACAGATCTGGTATTAAGGATTTAAGCAGCAGCTGACCTTATGTGGTTTATTTAAACTTCTGCAACGATGCACTCTCATTCAGCCTCTGGTTACAAGAGAAATAGTCTCTTCTGGCAAATCCACATGCAGGCTGGCTAGTCTGTAAGATGCGAAGGGTCATGCAGAGGTCTCTATCTCATAGTTAAGGGAGTAACATTTTAGCTCTGATCCTCCAAGATGCCTCCTGGGAATTAAAGATATTTGGTTTCCTTTTAGAGGCTTTAAAGGGCTGGGCCCACCATAAAGAAGGAAAAACTCTCTTAGCTCATGAAGATAAATCTTTCCTCTAAATTTTAGCTTTCTATTTAATACAAAGGCAGCTGTATCCTTGCTACATCTAGGTCATTTACACCACTGGAAGACAAAACCGTCAGAATCTATGGAAAAGGCTATTACTATAAGTAAAGGAAAAGGCTTTTACTATAAGTAAAAAATACATAACCACATATTAGTCTAAATGTCCCAATCTGCTGTCATTTTTAGTAGTATCTTTGCAGTCCTTAGTATTTCTCTAATACTTCTTTTTAAAAAGAAGTAGCATGTATATTGCATGAGATTGTCAAATCTAGAACCAGTTATAATTCCAGCAGAAATATTCAGTTTGAGCACTATTGTAAGGGTCTATCAAGTACTTCTGAGTACTTTAGAGGGAAATTTGTTGTCCAGAAAGAAACAATCAGAAAATATCCTACTTGTGAAGCAGAACAGACCTTTAGTACCAAAGAAAGGCAGAGCTCCGTGCCAGGGTACCTGTATCCTACAGAGTGTCAGGACTACCAAGTGCAGCCTGAAGCATACGTGAATTCATAACAGGAGAAAAAGCTACAGACATCCATTCACCCATCCCAAACTTGGTAGCACCTGAAATGATCATTTCGATCAGGGCAGAGCAGTGGTGAAGTCTGGAAGGTAGGCACGAAAGACCCAGATCATGGACAAACTTTCTCCCCATTCTGGGTGGTCTCCCAGCACTCCGCTACAGGAATCAAAACTCACACCTTTATCACGAAACTACTCTATTTAGTAATGATCATTACAGTTCCTCACCATTTACACTGCTCTTCCTCCTGGCAATTGTACACTGAGCCTTCCAAAAGGGCAGGCCAACCCCTTGTAATTCTCATTCATTATGTTTAAAAATTTAGCATGAACTGTTATGTTTATTTTAATTTTCCTACTGTTTGATAGCATACAGCAAGGTCAAGAGACTGGCCATTTATTAAGAAGCTGTATTTTTCCTGAGCGCTGTTCTACACATTATAAAGCCCTGGAGGCATTTGCAGAGGTGGTAGTAGCACTTACATTCCTCTTGAACGTGCACCCTGTGCCTTTGTGCCTCCTCCCACAGCACCCAGTCTTTATAGAGCCATGAACAAACTGTCACTCTGAAATGTACTATTCTCAGCATTGGGGCGGAAGAAAGAAAATGATATCCTGGCTTTGAGGTATTTTAACAGTAGATCTTAGCACTCTGCTGCTACAGAGCATCTGCAAAAAACCCAGACCTTCCACTCCACCCAATACCTGCAGTTGCTAACATGTAATCAAAATGTCTTTCTTGCTTTTTCTTTTTTTTCCACCATAGTTGTCACCAGTCTGTAGTTATGTTGTCAAATAAACTGCTGATACAGGTATATCATTTACTGTAATTTTTAGTAAAGCTGAGAGTAGAGTTTCGTTTTTTTTTCCCCTCCCCCTTTAATCACTGCAGTATAAAAGGCTACCTGATTCACATGTCAGTGCAGAGCCTCAGAAACATCCTCTTCTTAAATCTTTATTGAATTGGAAGATGAAGAAACACATCAGGTAAACTCGGACAGCCCAGAATCATGAGCATCCCTGTCTGCAGCAGCACTCCAGAAACTGCTGATGAACCTCCTCTCCTTGGGT
>NW_010576383.1:0-16426 GCF_000705375.1 Tinamus guttatus | reverse complement strand
AGGCAATAAATTAAAACAACTCTTGATGTAAATGCTAGGGGAAATATTTTAAGGCGAGCTGGACATTCGCTTAGAGAGATGATACCTCTAGATTATGTCCTTGCTCCTCGAGCTACTCCTACTCCTTCTCTGCAGAGATATCCAAAGAGACAAAATAGGATGCTATCTGTTGCAGGTAGGTATGTTAAGATCCAGTTCTGCCCACAAATATTTCATCTAGAGGAAATGCTGCTTTTTCTGACACACTCAAAAAAAAATCCAGTTTTATGTAGTTTTCTTTACAGACCTTATCATCACAGTGAAACACAGTGCACTTCACCTTATTTTATAAATGGGAAAACCAAGTCACAGACATGATCTGCACAGCCCAAGTTTCCCTATACACACTGTGAGTCTTTAGATTACTTGGAAGAAGGGAGAAGAGAAAACACACACACCATCAAATCATTAAATCTCAGATAACCTTCACTGAGTCTTAGAGAGCAGCTCTGCCAGTAACACCCCCCACAACTGCAAAACGATGGCAAAGCATACCCTGGCTTTGACAGTTTTCTTCGGCGTCTTTTGCTAGATTTATATTACCTTTCTGCGAATTCAAACAGTTTCTGCTTCCTGTGAAGCAGTGAGGGTATGTAAAACCGGATAACTAGTATGCAAAACAGGATAACTAGTTATTGGTTGAGAGTCAAACTGTATTTCTAAAAGATGAATGAAGCTTGGTGTAGCCCTTGTTCTGGCTTCCCTATTCTTGATTGTTTAGGAGGAACTGAAAGAAGTCATGCCCTGGAATCAGGAAAATCAGAGCTGGCTGCTGACCGAGTCCAGTCACCACCTCTTGCAGCATGAGGGAACCACCTATTTCTTTAAAATACCCCCTCTACTTCTTTTTTTCTCATCTCACTTCCCTTTTCTGCTCTACTTTTCGTCGCTATAGACAAAAGTCTTAAGAATCACTTCCTGTGCTAGATGCTAACAAGACACTTGGTAGACTGGATGCCACCTACCAATGCTGGATTTCTGCCTCCTTCCTGCCCTGCACATTTCATACCTGTGGTCCATCTTTATGCATAAGTTGGGCTGCTCAAACCCTCTTCGGAGGGCAAGAGAAGTCAAAGCTTAAATCTCACTCCTGGCAGCCCAGGCTGAAGGTGATCAGCCACCTCAGGAGCTGGTGGCAAGAGACATTTGTGTCAATTCTTCTTCTTTATAGGCCCAGTTGCACCAGCACACCACACACTGGAAACTGCCTGGCTAGAGAACTTCTGCTGAGCTTGTGTGGTAGCACAACATCTGCTCCACAACCATGGGTGAGGCAGAAAACGTGGTTAGCAATTTGAAAAACACTGTTTGCTTTGCTATTACTCAGAATACTTTACATGCAATGGTATTTTCATGGGGCAACCAGGCCACGATATGTACTCTAACATGACAATGTTGTTTTGCTTCAGCAAGGTTTATTGATCCTCCCTCATTAGGGAACCATCCCATGGAGGCTGAGGGTCCACATCTCATCTGAGCCCAGCAGAAAGGCAGTACAAGTGCTAGGCTCTGTACAAAACATAGGACACAATTTCTCTTCACTAGGAGGATCTACCTGAATCATCTTAAGCCGACTGTGAAATCACAGTCCAAACCAAATATATTCCTTTTTAACACTAGGAGATTTTTTTCATTTGCTTGAAAAACAAACAAACAAAAAAGAAAAAAAAAAGGCTTTAAAATGAGAAAAATACTTCTATTTCAGATGGCTCTGCAAGTTGCTCTGAGTAGTTTTCAGTCCAGCAATCTGAAATGTCTGCTCTTGCAAAGCTGTCTACATTTTTTGGCACAGATTAGTTTTCCAGTGCAAATCCCATGCGATTAATCTGTTCTTCAGGCAATGAAAAGCAAACTAGGAAGTCCAGTCAAAACAGAAACCTATGGGAATCTTTTCACAAGTTTTTAATAGGAACTGATGAAACCTTAGATCAACTTGAGAAGTTGGAACAATCCCCAGCTAGAGACAGAAGTGGTAAATGCTTGGGAAGTCAGACATCAGAACAGGCCATAGGGATCCACACCCTTCACATCCTCAGAGACTGACATTCCTGGCTCTGGTGAAGGGCCATCACTTGCAGCCAGCCTTGGCTGAGGGCATGTAATAACAAAAACTCTATCTGATGGACCTGGATCTCCTATAGGTTTGTTATGGTTAATTATTGCGGCCACCGTTCAAGGATGATCAATAAACGAATACGAAGAAGGTGTGTAAGCACTGGCCATATGTGCAATGCATCCTTTATAGGAGCCACAAGTAGCAGCATGCTGGTATCCATCAGTTTGCTAAAAAAGCACACATGTGCGGACCACCCACAAGCTGCAGCCTATTAAACTTGTGCATTCCAATGAGTAAAGGGCTCCGCATCAGGAGAGATTAGGAAATCTCCTCATGACTGCACGCTCTTCAAAGCTTCATCCCTGGCTGCAGAGACGGTATTAACTATAGGAGACAATGTCAAGGGAGAAAGTCTACTTGGATCTCAGCATAAATCACAGGAGCCAGACACCTCGGGGGTCACCTTGCTCAGCTCCCTCGGCAGCCACAGCCGACACTTCCACAAGGATTTTTCCTCTCCGGCACGAACACGCGCGAGACAGTGGGTGTCTTGGGCAGACATACTGCAAGCTTTTTAACCAAATAAGCACACGAGCATTCCCGTTCTCCAGCCAGACACTTGAGTCACGAGATCGTAAATGGGGCTGACAGACTCATAACTAATGTGCATGACAGCTCCTTCTCTGCTCTCTCCCCTCCTTTGTCTCACACAAAGGGCAGAAAAGGAGACTCCAAGCTGTAACAGCAGCCCATGATGCTTTATAGCATCCTCAGAAGCATTACTGGGTTTTACTGGGCAGCAAATATTCATCTTGTAGCGTAATGTGAAAGAAGCTGAAAAGCTTTGGCTCTCCATTTTCCTCAGTCACATGTTCGATAGCTGCATCACTTATTGCTTTCCCGGTGCTGCAGTGAGAGCAGAGCAGCGCAAACAGCCTGCTTGCCTGGGGCCATCCTCAGAGAGCCAAGGGTGAAGCAACGGAGCAGGGAAAAGAGCACAACGCAGAGCAGCCTGGGCTGGTCATCGGGAGCCCCGAGACCTGGGGGAGAAACACTTCTGGCCATAACCAGAAAATGAGAACTAAAATAACTCATGAAAATGAAAGAACCCTCTAAAATCAGAGAAATAGCCTTCCTTTTTCCAAACAATTAAACAAAACAATGACAATAAAAACCAGTATTCTTACCTTACAGATAAGCCGTAAGGCACTTCTGCCATCTTCAGCTGAGCAGGGCCACGGACACCATTATCTTCTGCTTGAGCACCGAGTCAGGGAAATAAGGGCCACTACACTGAGGAAGGACACTCAGCATTGGACACCATGACTCTGTGGTGCTGCCTTGAAAACAAACCGGGCTCCACAGTCTTGTCTTCCTGAATATCTTGCTGTCTTGAGCATCAGAGGAGCTGCACAAAGCACTGCAACAGAGTTCAGGAAAAAGGCAACTGCTTCAGACTGGGCTGATATGGGCTCTGAGGCCTAGGTGGGGTTAGGGCTCCAGGTGGGCCTGGTCAGGGCCATTAAGGTCTATCAACATCCTCAAGGCCCAGACATTCACCTGACTTTTGTTCAACCTGCCTGTCACATCTACGCTAAGCTTCTTTCAAGATGTTTCTACAGTCACCTGCAATAATTACAGGGAAGCCAACCCCATCAGATAAGGCTCAACCCAGCCCAAAGCAGTTACTGCACACAAGGCCTCGGTGTGTGGGTACCCCTACGTCCCCCATTTACCACATTCCTGAAGCACCCAATTCACTTCTGGTTTAAGTTGCGATTTTAAAGCACTATTGAACTTGTAATAACATGAGCAATCTGGCCAAAAGGAGGAGAAGAGCAGTCACTCACAGGAGGCTGGAAAACAAGAAACAGGCTCCAGACCGCCATTGAGGTTATTTTTTAGAAATAGCAAATTAACGATAGGTTTGGGGAAAAAAAGTTGGTATGGGACGAGATAGATTATCTAAAATGTCAGAACATTTAGTTTTGACATTTTTCAAAATGAAAATGTTGACATTTTGCAAGCAAAAAAATGAGTTTAGAATGTAGTTTAATGATAAACGTGGAATTACCACTGAAAAACTCATCAAAATAATCAATTTTATGTCAAGAAGAAGGCTTCATCTTTACTCAAAATTAATTTGGATTTTTTTAAAGCAATTGAACCCTCCTGGGAAGCACTCTTTTCAGTTGATCTGAAGTGATATATTCCAATTTACACATTCAGCTATTCAGAAATTCGACACTCAAATTCAAAGAAAGGTGGGTGCAGGTAAGTCAGCTTAAAAGAGTGGATCATGTTGAGATATAAGGAAGAAGAAAGAAGGAAGGAAGGGGGAAATGCACAGCACAGGTCAAAGGAGAGAAGCAAAGAAAACAGAGTAGAAGTACCACAGACCACACCAGAGGCAGGGTGGGGGATTTGGCATTAAATTATAAGGAAAAAGTTGGGTGCAGAAGAAAACAAGAAGCTTTGTAAATGTGTCTTAAACGCCATGTTTCCCCAGATTTCGTGCAGGTTCAGAAGATATAAATGCTTAAACAAACACGTGTCTATTTATTATTCCACTGTGCTTCAGATCTTCTTCACCTTCTGCCTGGCTCATTTACTGCAATTAAATGCTTGTAAACAGATTACATGCACCCTGAAAGCTACATTTTTCCTGGTAAGTGGTCACCTCAACCTTTTCTGCTTTGGCTATGGCTCATATTCCCCAGATCTCACAATAATCACTAAATAATTGGACGGAAGTGAATTGCTAGGCCAGTTGGTTAAACAAAACTCTCTGGCATCCAAAGGACTTATGTGACTGCGCTTTGCTATTGACTGTGACAACCACTGCTTACACGATTGGAAAAAAAGCTAATATTGTCATCGTTCTTAGAAATCTTAACAAAATTTGCCCTGAATCCAGGACTTGCATGTGTTGCTGCATTAAATTAGTAAGCATAGTAATGAACTCTAAACTCATCAGGTTTTGCTTTCTTGATGATTATGGCACATACACATTGTGAAACTAGCGAAGTGAAGTCTACTGCGAAACCGTACAGTTTTCTGGAAATGAAGATAAATTTCTCCTGGTCATTCTAAGAACTGGAGTTCAATTACTTTGTTTTTAACTCAGTCCAAAATGAGCTTCAGTATAGCCTACATGGGGAGGGGAGAATTCCAAGAGCAGTTAGCGAAACCATTAGCAAGACTGACATTTTTAATGCTTTGTTTGTTTTTAATGGCAAGATCTGCGCTGAAATAATACTGAAAGGAACAAAGTTTATGATGGTCTCTCAAGGAGGAGACAGGTTTTGAGATGGTACAAATTAATGTAACTCCACTGAATCAAGCGAGGTTACCAGTTTGCAATAATTTGTAGTCATAGTCTGCATTTTCTGTCTTCTTTGGTACAGTCTGTGTCAAGCTGCATTGATTGTCTATGTACCAGCAAAAAATAGTAGACAAAAATAAACTTTTTTTTTCGCATTTAGGTTAGAAAATCATGCTCTCTCCAGTTCATATCTTTTCTATTTTTGAATATCATTCCATGCCAAAACTTACCCTGAAGAAAACAAATTCTGGAAAAATAAGTGAGAGATGTTAAGTTGGTGTGTAAAAGAAATGCATTGCTTAAACTGAGCTTATAGCGCAAGTGTCACAGCTGGTGTTTCCTCACAGGTTCATCTCTCTACATGCCTTAGGAGACGTAATCTCAAAAGGACGACGTGCAACCTTCCCCTTGGCCAATACATTAGGTTTTCCTTGACTGTCTGAGCTCTTACAGCAGAGAGGAGAGAGGCATGCAAATTGCTACATGAAGCCAACTCTTTATTTTTACATTATAATCTTTATTCTGAGCTTTATGAAAAGTGCATGAGAGGGAAGGAAGAAAAAGACACAGTGACAAAGCAACCAAAACTCAAAGATGCAGTGCAGTATTTAGTGGTGTTTACCTGCTCCAATAATTCTGATCCCAGGGTAGAGCAGTGAAGATTAGCTCCAGACCTCATTAGGCAGGATAGAATTATGTGGGTTAACAAAGTAATACACTTGGTTTTCTTCTGCATTTTAAAAGTGGCTTGAGACCTATAAAATCCCTTTGAATTTTATTAAAAGTCTTCTGCAATCATTTTTCATCCTGCAGCCCAGTTGAGCCGAACTAATAAATTAATATGTTATCTGTGTGGATATCCATTAGAGCTTCAAATGAACATTATTAGAGTCAAAAAAACTAACAATGCGATTTCCAAATGGGGAGGAACAAGCAGTTCCACAGAGCAATGGGGACCAAGGATAATGAATGAGGGATACATCTACCCCATGAGCCCACAAGGGACAGGCAACATGAAGAGGTGTCACTCCAGCTGCTGCAAACATGGGTTTGGAACACCCTGAACAGATGGCCAGAGGCAGGGAAAGCCAGGCAAGGACCAGCTAGAATGGAGCATGCATGAAAACATCAGCGAAGGCTCCTCAGGCTTATCTTTATCGCACAATCCATGTAAGCTTCTGCTCTTGCTAAACCAGCATCTGTTGCACACACACAGAAGTCCTGGCCACAGGCACACTGTGCTTTTCAACTGAGTTGTCTGCCTCAGCTCAGACTCTGTTAAACGTGAGTATGTCACAATATGAACACCAGTCTCACAACTTCCAAGCTGCTACAGCTCCAGGCAGCTTAGTGGCAGATATAGCTTGATGCTGGAATGATACATTCGTATTTGTGATTAGCTCCCTTCAAATCTTTTCTTATTCTTCCTTATTCTGAGACTACAGAATGGGATCTGTGACAAAAATGTGACTGTGGTAGTCAAAGACTTATTGTGCTCATAGGAGATGTGCTCCATAGGAGATGGACATCTGGAAAACTGTTATCAGTGTTAAAAATGTTATACCCATCTTCATGCTTAGTGAGGTGTCCAGTGGAAATGACAACCACCAGGGCACAAGCAATGCAAACAAGTAATAGTTTTGGGGAAGTTTTACCCATGAGACAAAAGTCTCACAGCTCCAGGCAAACACAGTGTAATTTTTCTTTTCCTGTTTTGTGAAACTCACCAAAAAGATAGGCAAAATTAAAAAACAAAGCCAGAGTGTCAAAAATACGTGTTACGTGAAAAGTAAAGACCAGTAGATTGTCTTTTCATAAGCTTCATCAGTAGAGATCTTGTGATGAGTGACATTTGCTCGGTGAACGATGGCAGGATGCCAGACACACCTCCCTCTGCCCTGCGTGGTGAGGAGGGCATCTGGATCCACATTCCCAGAGCTCCTCATGCAGGTCCCGAACAGCGGGCACGCCGGAGACGGCAAATGCAGCCGGGAGGTGCTGGCAGCTGGGGGGATGCACACTGGTTCCCATTCCCCCCAGAGATTTCTGCAGAAAAACACAGGAACCACCGGGTCCTCAATGAAGGGAGGGTTGAGAGTGCTTTGCACAAACACGTACCAAGCGTTCAACAAGCCCAGGCACACCGAGAAGACCAAACATGTCTTGTGAAAGGAGAGTCACCAGGCAAACATCTGCTTCTCTCTTCCTTTGCATGCTCCTTTACCCTGTCCTGTCACTGAAGGACACATCCGGCTTCAGCCTCCTCTTCAAGAGACTTTGGGCAAGTGCTTGTCCACATCAGAAAGAGCTTGGCAGCTAAGCATGATAAGTCTCCCTCAAAACAGATATTTTCCTCCTTGAGTAAGTACAGGAGGAGGAGGGGAGCAGTAAGTTCACCTACTCTCCTTACAAGGTATTTTTCTGGTGCTGCTTCTCACATCTCAATTGCTCTGATGCCCATCACCCTGTCTCCAAAAGGGTAGATGCCTGGGCTCTCCAGGTGCATCCCAGGAGGGATGTTGTGCAGCCAGCCGGTGCTCCAGTGCGAGGCACCAACACCTTAGGCTTCCTTCAGAGAAAACTAATCACAAGGTAGGGATTTAAGGGAAATGTCATCACACATGGCTTGGTTCACTGAACCACAGCGGCTTGGTCGTGCTTCCCTGGACTCTCTCTCCACTGAGCCCTAGCTCCCTCTTCCAGGACTCCAGCATGCACTCACTCCTGCAGCCCCTGCCTGCATAAACACCACCCTTCCCTTAAGACAGAAACTGATTCTTCTCCCCTCCACAGAAAAAAAAAAAAAAAGTTGCTGTCTGAGCTGAGCCTCATGATGTGCTACCCAAAGCGAATTTCAAGATACATCTCCTAGCTGCTGATCTTCCCCTGGGGTCATACAGGCACCATTTTAGTATGTCTTTATTTCTAACCTTCCTTCTCTTCATCTAATTCCCTTTCACCTCCCACTCCTATCCTTTATTACTCTTTTTCTATTCTGTTCTGAAAGGAAAATGTTTCTTTTTACTCTCAATCTCTGTTCTTTTCCTCCTGTCATTCCCTTCATGTCTCATCCACGATGATATTTCTGTTCATGCAATAACTAGTTTGCTCTTTCTCCTCTTCCTGCTGGGCTACTTTGATCTACTGTTCCTGTGTCTGTTTTACACATTCCTTTTCCTCCCTCCAAAGATACATCAATCTATTTCCCGTCCCCTCCTCCTTACTCATTTCTCTTTCCCTACTCTGATCTAGTCTGGCTACATCAAATTTGTTTCATGTGTAGATGCTTTAAAAATCTGCTGCCCCAATAAGCATCGCAGTAAGGATGGGAGGATATGATCTGTCAATCCAGTAGCCTTAAACTAACTCAGGATGCCATTTTAACACTCTTCCTTATCCATGCTTTATTAAGAAGAACACCTGACTCCTGAAGGAAAACTTAGCCCGGGGAATGCTTAGAACGATAATCCCTGGGTCACTCGGAGTTCAGATGCAGATCACATTGCAGCACAAACGTGGAAAAGGCCCTGGGGACCCATCCCAGGCACTGCCTGGACAACATCAGGAAGTGCCAGCTGAAAGGAATGGCCTTTTCATTGTCCGTGATCAAGAAAGTGCCCTGAAAATGAATGAACTCTCACGCTGTCTCATAGGACTATAGGAACTTTCAGAGCTTTCTTTGCTGCAATAAATCACAGCAAGATTCAGTGTCAAGCAGTAGGGAGCCTGCTGGCCCCATGCAGCAGGAAAGCTGAGGGTGAAAATTACTCTTCCCCTCCACATGACAGTCATTTACAAACCTGCCCATTGCCCTGAGAATCCCTGAGCAAACAGAAACATAAAAAGAAGTCAAAAATCATCCTTTAAAACCTTGTGTCAAATAAGACAACAGTGATCTCTGCAATGTCTGCTCCAGATGGAAACTTACTTCTACCTCATTTGGCCACTTTTGGGGGGCATCAGAAAAATGTCTGGAAGAAATGACAGAAGAATTGCTCCAGTGACACACTCATAATTCTTCAGAGCAGACAGAAAGACAGAGCATTCCCAGAGAAACAGGGACTTCTTCAGCCAGGAAGTTTGGACTCAGAGTCCTATTGCTGTTTGATGCCCTGTAAATGACCACGGTGATTTTGAGGTGGTTTACAGACTAATGTCCAGCTGTCTTACCTTGGAGATTTTATGAGCAGCACTTCATCTGAAGTTGCAACAGAGGGTTTTGGCCCCTTAATTCATAGAGCATCATAGATGTTTTCCATTAATGTAGCAGAACCATGGGGTTGGCAGAATTGATGGCACAGGGGCCTGGAAAGGAAAAGACAACAAAAAGTGTGCTTTATATTTTTGGTGATCACATGAAATGATGTGTGTACTGTGAAAGGACTAGTTCAACAGCAAAGTGATTGTGTTAAAAGGCCCAGTAGATAGTAAATGAAATGTACTATTAATTTACCACAGCATTTTTGATATCAGTCCTGGAAATCCAATATTTCTTTCTTTTACTTTACCCAGCTGTGGGAATCAGTCATTCCCAAGATGCTAACCAATTTGAGGGCCATGCTAAGGCTAAATTTTCCTTTCTAATCTCCAGCTCTGAATCCTCCAGGCAGTTGACAGCAACATGCAAGTGAGCTGCATGTGCACTCAAGCACCCACGAAATATGTGAAGGGGCCACAGCTGTTTGTCTGTCATTTCAAAGGTTGTATTAAGGCTGCCCTCTGCAAGCCCTAAATCCAAACATTTTTTTGTGTCTGAGTGGAAAAAAATGAATCAGATGAAGCAAGTTTCAGCAATTCCTTTGCACGTGCACAAAAATGCTCTGCATTGTTTAACAGTAATGGCCTGAAATATTGTAATTCTACAATGCCATAACAGTAACTTAGAGTCATTACACCGAGACAATGCAGTGCAGTTTGGCAGCAAGAAGTTTGACATGCCTATTTTTTTTTTTAACAGAAAGGCAGAACTAGAAGCCTTGTGAGCTTTTGTAAGCCCATCCTAAATGATTTCATTGAAATATAAATTACTATGCCTAAAGTTCCTAGTGTCACAGAAATTAAATTAGCCCATTTGTTGAACAAGTGTAATTATTACCATATAGAAGGGAACAGTTAGAGTACCTGGCAAGCATCTAGTGCCATCTTAACACACCAACTGCGGGAGGGCATGAGTCTCCTGTGTTCTAGATGCCAACTCTGTCAACACGTCTCAGATACTCCAGGACATCTAAAATGTCACTAGACACCTACGTTTGGGCACCTGATTCACTCCCACGCAGCCTTGCAATAGCAGGTGATGTAACATGATAAACCTCAGGGTGGAAACTCCTCTGCATGATTCCCTGGCCACCTCTGACTGTGAACTTGTCAAGGACTCAAAACATTTCTTCTTAGTACCATGCCAGATTATATGAGTAGAAAGGCATAATATATACTAAACTAATATATATACATGCAGGATAGATATAGTATAAACTCGTGTCTCCCCTTTGAGGCTCTACATATCAACAGGGACCAAATTCTCTCCTCGGAGAGGCAGTGATGACCTGTTGACTCAAATCAGACTGCAGTCAAGGGTAGCATTTTTCTGTAACTGGAAGCAACGCAGATTGATTACAAAGAAAGATAATTTTATTACCTGAATCTGGAAGGATCTCTTCCTATAAGAAACAACTTTGATATGTTGCTGATGGCAAATACAAGTAGATACCCTAGTAGAAATCATTGCTGAATGAACCATAGGAATAATTAAACACATCTGCTATGCTATAAACAGCTTTTGACCTTTCTGTAACATCTCATTTTGAGCTCAGCAACTGGCACAAAATCTAAGCCTGGAAAGAACCTGGAAAGATGTATACACTGCACACAAAGTGAACACCTAGCCTTGAGGCTGAATGTTGCCTTATTTGGTGAAAATTGATTAGATTTGTCAGGTGAATAAAATTCTTTATTAAATTTGCCTGGCTGAATGTATGCCCGTGTATTTTAGTTTTTCATTAAAGAGCTGCTGAATTTGTCTGAAGTAGTTAAGAATATCATAAGTGATACATCAGTAACAATTGGACCAAGCCGCAGCAGAAACCCCAGAGGAGAGTATGCTTTGCCTACCAAACTGAGGTCTAAATGCTGCCGGTTTCAATTTCTCCCCACCAGAGGGGAGCAGAAGAGAAATTAGGCTAGAAAAATATCTTTAAAAAAAAGGAAAAAGAAAAAAAAGACAGACCTCAAAAGCAGCTCTTCCCAGTCACACAAGCACATGCAAACGCTGCCAAGAGGGACAGCACAAATATTTCAGAATCAGCTGCAAAGTTCAGAAACAAACGTCCCCTCGTCTCCTAATCAGCATGTTCAGCGGAGCTGCCTGGTTTTTGTCCCCTCTCCTCTCCTCTCCTCCCCCTGCTCCCCACCACCCTCTCATCACAGAATGCATCTGACATCCTACGCCTAGGGAATTCATTTCAGATGCCCGGGTCTGATTTCTAATTATGATGCAGGATGCATGGTTATAAATTTCCTATGGGATACTCATTATATAGAGCATATGAATGTGCTGTAATCAGGCGTATTTGTTGCTATGGAAAAACACAGCAAGCATGCAGAGCCTTCTGTGTGGCATCTTTAGTGTCCCTGCACTCCAAGTACTTAGATTCCTTGGCAGTGTGTGGCATAGCAACATGTTATCTGGCACGAAACCCAAGGACATTAAAAGTTTCAAATGAAAAACTTGCATAGCTCTTTAGTTCATTGCATTTTCGAGGGGTGTGTAAAGCTTAATGATTTTGCATTACTGCCTTTTAAAGCTAAGCAAAGTACCATGGGCAGCATGAGGTCCAAAGTGTGACCTTCTCCTCCTCCTTTCTAAGGCTTGTTGTCTTATCTCTACTGATGGCCACATCCATTTTAGGAGGGCAGAGCTGTTTGACCATTTACTCAAACATTCACATGCTGTGGTTAAATAGGGCTCAGTCTCGGTTTCCCTGGGCCCCAGCGAGGAGGTCTAAGCCTGAATGTCCACAGGACAACCAGAAAAAAATAAAGAAAAAAACCTACAATGTTTAATAAAGAAATCCTTTGATAATCCCTTCTGCAAGTGGCTGGTAGAGGTGTGAGGACGCTGAAGTGCAGCTCTCTCTACACTACCGAATTAATGGCTCTCAGTGGCACACTGAAACACTCAGACCACTTGTTTTATGCCTCCCTTATTTTAAAACACTTAACCCAAGGCCCAGGCCTGCAGAGCCGGGCGCATTCCCGAGGGCGCGCGCGTAGTTTCCATAGAGAGGGGAGAGACGGCAGCAAAGCCATCGTGCTCCATGACCCGCTCTGCCTGCAAGCCAGCAGCTTGTGTGGGCACTGCATTCAGGTACTCGGCCTTCCCCACATCATTGCCTGGGGAGCATCACTGGTTTAAAAGAAAAAAGAAAAAAAAATCACACAGAAAGCGCAAATCACATATATTGTAACTTCTTAACATCACTATATTTGCATAAGGCTGGATCCCAAGACTACTAAAAAAGTGGGGAGACAACACTCACTTCCACGATCTTCAGATAACATCCAGGAGTGCTCTGTTTCTGCAGGCTTTGACCCAGGGACAGTTTTTATCCTACGCTGTACTTGAAATGAGAAGCAAGATAGTAGAGTTGCAAAGAACTAAAGAACTGCCAATTGTATATTGATGACTGCTGCATCTGCTCGTCAAAAATGTTCAGAACTACTGAGCATCACAGCTGCTTGAGTCTTGGTGGAGAACCAAGGATGCTCCTTATTCCTATGAGAAAGTTAGCTGCAAGTCTTGGAAATTCCGATGCCTCCAGTTGTGGCAGGCAAATTAGAATATATTGTTTGGAAATAAAGAAGGCCAGGGCAAGCTTAAGCTGCCATAATAACCCTCTCTGCTTAAGCACTTAAATGCTAAATGCAGATGTAATGAAGAGTGTTTTTTCTCTAAAACATAGGTTTAGAGAAATAATATATTACAAAGCAGGACTCATACTTCTGTTCACCTCAGGCTGGGGAAGAGACCTTATTTAGGCATGTTGGCTTAGCTCTGCTTCCCTATTTAATGAATGAAGATAGAACAAATTAATCCTTATTTTCTTTTTTAAGTGGGTGCAAGTCCAGCGAATCAAGTGGCACTAAAGAGAGCTGACACTATTTTTTTGTGATTTCTATAGAGACCAACAACTCCTACTTCGGTAGAAGGATTTTTGGAAAACCAGCAGCGTATGTGTGCATGAGAGGAGAGGTGTTGAAGCTGTCAAGCTCCAAGATATGTTCTGCCGTCCTTGTTTTTTCCTCTGTTCCCATTTCCTCGCCTGAACTCTCTGCTGGTAATGTCATGCTATGGGAACTGAAGACAGGGCAGCAAGAGCTGCTTTTTCAAGACCCCCTTGGCCTGTTACAAATTTCCACTCCCTCCGCCTTGAAACAACTCTGGTTTTGCATTTCCCATGGGGCTGTCGGAAGCTTGCATCTTGTCAGCTGAATGAGGCATGTGGAGCTGGCCTTCCAATCCACAGTTCATACCATGAGCGAAAGCGATCCAAGAGACAAATGCAACACATTTCTACAGCCACATCAGAGAGGCCAGCCACCAAATCTGGCCCACAGAGCTGAGAAACCCTGCGAAGGAGGAAACAAAAGCAAGTGAGGTATTAACAGATGGAGACCGCTGCATCTGCAAGGCCCACGCACAAAATTAACCAAAAGGGCCAGTCTTTCCAGCAACCTTGGATCCCTCTCGGATCCAGCTAGCGCTGGTGCTGTGTGGCTTTTGCTAGCCTGTGTGCTGAGAGTGCCAGTTCTCATGGCTAATGCTACAGAAACAGGTTTTCTTGTGGTGCAAAGCTGTATAAGGGTCTCAGAGAGCAGGTTGGCTTGCAGGAGGACTGGCTGCCTAGGAGCAATGTGCACTGACAGGGACAGCGGTCAGGGAAGCTTGGAGAAACGCTGCCTTGGTGGTGCTTATTCTCCAACATTTTTTACTTATTACCCTTGAGCTCCAAGCACCTCAGAGCACTTCATAAAATCAGATTAATACCACAAATCCTATTGCTTATGAAGGGTGGCAGCTGAGGAAGAAAAACTAAACAAAGTCATTGAAGCCACAGAATGAGCTAGTGAAAAAGGCAGGACTCAGCATTCAGGCTTGCGCCCGGCAGCAGAGGTAGCACCTCCTCTTGCCCATGCAGCCCTAGTTATGTCCTACCAATATAAAACCATTTTTTCCAAAATGCACAGAAACACTGTAATATAGTTGCTGAAGTTAACTCTGTATTACTAAAGAAAAACCGTAACTTGTACTTAATTGTCCGGGAAAGCAAATGCCATCAATTATCAAGAAATTTTCCACTCACCCAAACAAATTTTGCCTCATTTACCTGACAGATCCTCTAGGCTACAATGTATTTTGGGCAAGCACTGTTGCTACCCATGTATCTGTACAGCAGCTTGCACAACAGCATCCCAACCTCCTAGATGGCATTAAAAAGCAAACTCAAGAGCTTCATAAAAATTTGCTGGTGTCTCAAGTTCATAACTCTCTTCACAGCAATCACATTGCTGAAAAATCAATGTCTATACGAAGGGCGCAAGATATAAAACAGAGCTAACAACAGACCAGCGAGCACCACACTCCCAACCCCATAACAAGCAGTCAGGCTAATGAAGGGGGCTCTTCATCTAGTGTGAAGGAAAACAGTTCAAAACTTTCTTGGTTTTGTTATTATAGCTTTTCACAATGCTTATAAATGAAAAACCTGACAAGAAATGCAAATATACAATTTCTCAAACCAAACATACTCCAAAGAGTGAAATTCCCCCTCCTACTTCAAGGGAAAAGCGTCTCATCTGCTGATGCCAGATACCGATTTAAAACACTGACAGATACAGACCACTAAAACTTCCCGTAATGAACTGTGGTTTTCAGTGTTGGTAAGAAACCTCAAAACACAACAGGAAATGAGGCAGAGGTTTTGTTTTCTTTTTTCTCTTTTCCTTTTTTTCTCTCTCTACTGCTGCTTATACAAATGGGAAATTACTGTAATTCATTGCCAAATCCATAATTCAGAAAAAAGATCTGATGTTCCCATTTTTTTTGCCCAAGTACAAGCTTCTTACCTGTCCTTTGCGCTCCTGCTCATAGGTACTTGTGGAGTAACAGCACTGGGAGGAGTGCAGGTCTGCACTCACTCTCGTGTCAATGACAAACTCAATTGCTGATTGTAGGTTCTCTACTGCAGCTTTTTGGGCAAAATGCTAAAACATTTTTCTTCTGTGTCAGTTGCATCTTTCCAGCATTGCTGGTAACCATTGCCATGGTTACCACTTGGGATCTTTGTTTTAACATCTTTTTCTTTTTGCATTTTAACTCTATCATGAATTAGGTTTTTAGCCTTTTTTTGTTTGTTTCTTTGTTTTTTTTAAAAAAGAAAAGTTTCCAAAATAAGGCTCTCTGGCTTCTATCTCCTCAAGCAGAGAAAGTTCTTCCCTAGAAAGTTGTGGAGGAATGACTTGTGTCTTGCAGCCTGCTCATATTTGCCATCATCCTCCTTCCCGTTCCAACAGCTTGATAAAAAAAAAATTGCAACAGAAAACAAAAGCTATAAAACATGAAGAGGTAAAAGCTTCTTGGAACCACACGGTCATAGCAGGAAGGGCTGGACAGGGCAGCAACCTGCTTATTCGAGCATTAGTTTCACATACCACATAACAGAGAACCAAATCACTGAAAAAGTGAAAATAGCTATTTTGAGTTCTCTTATTTCTTATCTAACCATGTCCATGGTACAAAATGCTGAGACCCAGGCACTGGGATAGTGCCAGTAAATAAATACCCAAAAGGTATCTTAAAAGATGAGCTTTCCTTCTGCTTTTAAGCTCTTGACCATGCAGCAAAAATTCCCTGACCTCAGTGCTTCAAATCAGTGGCAACTTTGTGATTCTTACACATTTTTTCAGCTTGTAATCAATAATGAATGCAAATATTTTAGGTTGCACTC
>NW_010576382.1:99586-147084 GCF_000705375.1 Tinamus guttatus | reverse complement strand
CTAGTTCTTCAATATTCTCTTACAATTTACTCCTTAGGGCAATTTTTCACTCAAACCATTTTGCTTTCCTAAGGATAATCTGTGCAGATTCTGCTGAGGGTTAGTGGATGGCAACCTGTTGAGAAAGCCCGGGAAGGTTATTATTGGCTTTTACCATATTAAGAAATAACTCCAGTCCATAGAAAAACAGTATCAAAATAATGAAGAGAAATAAACATCCATACCTATATATTAAAAAAAAGCTTATAGTTTGAGTAGGTGCAGGGACACTAGTTCTTCAATATTCTCTTACAATTCACTCGTTAGGGCAATTTTTCACTCTATCCTTAGGAAAGCAAAGTGGTTTATCTGTGCAGATTCTGCTGAGGGTTAATGGATGGCAACCTGCTCCTGCTGGGGAAGATTTCCAGCAAAATGGTCCTTTAGTTGCTGGGTTGTAGAAACTGGTGGTCTTATGACTTGCAAAGCTTTGGCACCCATGGGGCTGCTCAGCCTAGACCCAGTGACCAGCGTGCCAGGAGCACAGGACCTCAAGGTGTAGCAATGACCCCCGAAAAAGGGCTTGGAGTAATAACAGGCATAAAAATGATGGCAACAGGAGGTTGAAAATGTCATGTTGAAGAAAAGTGGAAGTTGGTTGCAGCTATGACACAAGAGCCCAGGGATCATGGATGACCGGGGAGTGCTGCCCAAACAAAGTTACTTTCATATGGCATTGGACATGCACCTGCAGAGCAACTCAAGCCATTCATCAACTGGAAAATGAAATAACATCTGTTTTTTTTTTTTCTTGAGCTCAGCCCACTTTCCTGCATCTAAGTCCAGAATTACCACGGAAAATGAAATAACATCTGTTTTTTTTCTTGAGCTCAGCCCATTTTCGTGCATCTAAGTCCAGAATTACCGTTGCAGAATATTTTGCTACAACGGATTTTATACGTCAGGTGGCATCTCACTGGTGCAAGGAAATTGGCTAAAGGTGTCCAACTCTGGAAAAATTCTTCTGACTCAGCACTTCAGAAGTCCTTCACAACATTAATACATTTCTACCAAACACCATTTGGTCTCATGAGTGAACAGATTAATCTTAATTTTGTCCACAGATGGAGAAGTTTTGGTATTTCCATTTCGTCTGCATGCACAAAATAAAAGCAAACTAATTTATTTTTTTGCGGACAAAATGAGTTTGGGTTCCTTCTTTTTTCTTTTGGCATTCTCGCCTGTTGACAGCATGACTTGCTCAAAATTACATTCTGTTGATAAAAATGTGCTGAAAAGTCTTTCAGTTTCATTGACTGAATGATTTGAAGTAAAAGGTTTGACAAAATGCATGTTGTCGACAGAATGAAATGAAGCGGGTGTAGGGCAGACAGTACACTTCAGACATGTGGAGTGAGCAGTTAATACTCACTTGGTTTGTTAAAAACTCTGCTCAGAAACTATTAGAAAGGATTTTTGTGGAGTTCAGTGAAGACAATAGTTAACTTCGGAAAATCTCCTTTGCACAGATACATCTGGCAGTGGAGGAAGACATAAAGAAAGTTAATGGGTGCGGAATTTGGCCAGAGATCATTGCAAATGCTCTTGTATTTCTTTTAGATGTCTTTCTATCCAAATAAATTTCCTCCATTAAGTTTACAGATTTCCTCATTTGGCTTTTAAGGAAATACTTATATTGGAAATGAATGAGACAGGAAAAAGAAGTATGTTAAAATTTATGAAAACATCTGTTGGAAGTTCTGAGAAAGATGCTTTTGTTTCAATCATCTAAGGAAGACTGATGGATTTTATCAGGGCTAAGTACCTAAGAGTCCCAAATAGGCTCTTTATCCCAAAGGCAAAGTACTTAAGCATATGCCTAACTTTAAGGATGTGAATAATGTCCTCATTGACTGCAGTAGAGTACTCAGTTGCTGGAAGTGGAGTATCTTGGATTCTAAGGTACTTCGGATTAGGGTTAAAATCAAGACCAAATTGTACCAATAAAGTAATCTTGAGGGTAACTTTACTAAATGGTTATAATAAGGACCAAGGGTTTTTAGATTAGGTACCAGCAGCTTGTTTTGATACAATTGTATACACTAGGATAGAAAGATAACTACTGATAGAGTGAAAGACAGTCGTTTATGGAGACTCATTTGGTATTAGTGCTTAGGTGTGGTAACTCAGGGAGGATCAACCAGGTGGGAAAGCAAAAAAATGTTGTCCAGAGTGATATTGATTTGTTGTGGCCAAAATTGTTTGTTACAGAATGTATTTATTGCTCCTATGTTAATTCTGCAAAGATCTTTGGTGCCTTTTTTGAGCTGTTTTCTCACAACACTTCCTTTCATTGGGGTCAAAATCTGGCTGTCAGAGCAGGAGGAAGAACAAGAGTCAGATTTGTGCTCTGTGTCAAGAGCAGTTCTGTAGGTGAGGTAATGAGCTGTGGATTCTTCCAGGAAATTTGGGTTGTGAATTAAATTATAGATGATATTTCCATTAAGTTTCCACTGTAATTGTCCATTTCATTTTCTTTAAAGGTTGCTACGGGTACCAGAATATGGTGCTGAACTACCTTAAACCACTGTTCCAGATGATTATTCTCATTTTAGGGTGTAAATGCCTTGATTTCATCCCTTTGTGAAACTCCCCACTGGCAGAATTTGGCTCAGAGGAATGAACAATAGCATTTCATGTGCATATGCTCAGTTCATTTCATTCTGCTGTCAAAACTGATGGCATTTTCTCATTCAGGCAACAAATGTCTCAAACTAAAGGAAATGCCTATGGAAAATGCTGCCTACAGAAGGCCTGGCTCCTTGTGTCTGGAGCGGTGCAGAAGCTGAGGAGCAAAGTGTGCTGAGCTGGAGGAGAGAGGGAGTTCAGCGTCTGTCTCGGATGGATTTTTGGATTTTTCTGAGGAAAAATGGATTTCCTCAGATTTTGGATTATTCTGAGGTTTGTGGTCCTGAAAGAGGTAATGTCAGGGACTGCCAGTCTGGCATAGTGTTTATTTTGGAAACTGGGGGAATGGGCTGAGGTAGAAATAGATACGTAAGCTAAGAGCA
This sequence comes from Tinamus guttatus, assembly GCF_000705375.1. The sequence goes on along the minus strand of NW_010576382.1, from coordinate 144,034 downwards.
TCCTCATGGCATCTTTAATCTCTTCTGTTCCGAAGATGAGGCCAAGGTTCGTGAACTTTCCAGACATGCGTTAGCCAGGTGATCCCATTTGGTCACGCAATAGGATGCTTGAGTCATTCTACACTTGCACCTGGTGGCTATTGATTCCTATTTTTGGAAAACCTTGTAATATATAGCACATGCCCTTTTTGAATAGAAATGCTCTTTAATGGCATTTAACAGTGCAGGAATCACAGCTGCAAACAAAATGTTGTGCAGAAATTTTGCAAATTGCTTTTTTTGGCTATGGAAAAGCTTTTCCTATTTTTTTGCTGGAATGATATCATCATTGCTTTAGCTTTTAAGCGGTAATCACCATCCAACTCACCACGAGTTGGAAGCACAAACCTGTCCTTGGACTTAGGATCGATGACATTTTCAGAAGTTATGCATATCTTTCTGCTTAAAATTGCTTGCATTTAGGGCTCACCCTCCACACTGGGTGAAGGTGGGTGCTTGTCTCAGTAAAACAGTACCTTGGGTCAGTCGCTGTCCATGAATGTATAAAGAAATTAGCAGGAGGAAGGTATAATGCAGGTATTACTATCAAATATTTTTTTGATGAGGAATTTTGCATAACAAAAAAAAAAGTACAAATAAAATAACAGATGGGTTTTCCAAAGACTTGGAAAGAAAATAAGGAGTAGCACAACTGAAGTGAAATGGAGAATTTAGGTCAAACTACTTCAAAGCAAATAACCTAAGAGCTGCCAAAAGTCCATCAAAGCAAGCTCCATACGCAGCCAGGCAGCGTTTGCTGGGAAGAGAGGGAATGCTGGGGTACAGTAAGGAAGCACAGAGATGGGATTTACCTGACTGTAGAAGAGGATGGAGGCTGTCAGACCGTTTTTCTAGTTTTGTTTCTATTATCTGAGAGTAAAGCAGATGACAAATCTGTTAGTTCAGAGTGTTGACACAATACACTTTTATCACTTTTTGTCAACAGAACATAATTGTGTTCAGATTACCCTGTCACAGGGGAATAGCCATAAGATCATGCTGTCCATAAAAATAAATGTCATGTTCTATTTCTGGGCAAACAAGAGGGAAATAGGAATAACAATGTGAGTAAAGAAAAAGCTTGAACAAGTTCTCTTCTTTGGATAGAGTTTTACTCAGACACTAGGCTAGAGTGGTTGTTTGCCCAAATCTGACTCCCTCAGGCCCTTCTTTATGTTGGTTGCCAAGCCCCTGTGTTTCTAATGTGATCCCCAACCCCCTGCTCAAATCCAAACACTTCAGTGCTCTCTTATTCCAACAGTCTCCTGTAATGGATGCCAACAAATCATGAGCAGGGTGTCAACAGCTGGAGTGACAGAAATCCATCAAGGAGAGAGGGGGCTGCTCTGCAGGGCTTGGCCATGCCTGGGCTGGCGTGGCAAGACTTGGGGCCATTGTTGAGATGACAGGAAGGTCTCCAGCTCTTTGACAGCCTTTGCTGGTGGACCTCATGGGTGATCTTGCCAAAACCCTGAAAGAGATTTTATTTTTGGTAGTTGTAGGTCTCTCTCTCCCAAGTCAGATTCCCTCTGCCCATAGGAAAGCAGCTGGTAATTTACACCTTGCTGTGTGCCTGCAGAAAATGATTCTGCCTCAGGCATCCATTTACTAGACAAAATGCAACCTTAGCTCCAGAAACATGTTGCATTCTTCACGATTAAGCAGAGTGAGAGCTAATATTTTTAACATGGCAGATGGAAATATTTAGTTGGCCTCCTCCTAATGGAAATCATGTTCTGCCCATCCATCACCTTTTCTTGTGACACTCTGGAGGCAGCTGGAGAGAGACATCTGAGAGCTGAGCAGCCCAGGCAGGTAGCTGTGCTCGTGTGCACAGCAGAGTGGATTAGGGAACGCAGGGAGGGACCCGCAGCGCTCTGTGCTTGCCGAGTGCTGGGGCAGGCTGGACTGCGTGCTCCAGCACAGGTGCAGCTCCTTCTGCTTTCCTGGAGCACTTGCACAATGAAGCACAGCAATGCGTTCGGATTGAAAAATAGAAAGATGTTCTTAGGGGGGAAGAAACAGAGAGAAAAATGTATGTCCCTTGTCCAAAGCCAAACCCCACCTCCCTTGGCCCAATTTGCTGTTCCTATGAAGTCATGTCGTGTCTCACGCCTTACCATCAGTTTCTAATGTGCTAACTTACCAAGTGAGAGACCCGAGGGGCTGAGGGTTTTGGAAACTTTAAAAAAAAAAAATACTTAATCTCCATGGAGAGAAATGTGCTGCTGCCACATATCACTCAGCATTGCATCAATAGCCTGATGGAGTCAGGAGAGATGAGTGAGAAGGAAACAGGAACTAGCTTGTGATGTTTAATAATGAAAACTGAGATACTTCAAATCTCTAGTCCATATTTGCTGTGCAGCCTGCTCAGATACATTCTGTTTGATTTCAGCATCCAGACAGAGGAGTTTCATCTTTTATGCTCTTGGTGTCCCTTTGGCAATTTAGAAAGTCATCACGTAGACCCTCAAACACTGATTAGTTAATACACACAGCCTTCATGTATTTTGTTTATGCAGAGCTCTGAACTTCTGGAAGCTATTTTACTGAGACAGAAAAAAATATATATCCTTGAGATAGCTATGATTACATTGCTATATATATACTTTGCAATATAATCATAGTGATGACATTGCATGCAAGTTTTGTGCACAACACAGCACTGCTGTAAGCTGGACCCGGAGAAAGCACTTCTACATCGATGTAGCAGGCTGTCCAAAGAAATCATAGACCATCCTCTGTAATTGCTGTCAATTTTGGATAAGAGAAGTTTATATTACATCCAGGTCTAAGCCCAACAGGCTCCTGTTTTTGTTTAGGTCCTGAAATTTCTTGATGTGAATCCTTCAGTCCTAAATCCAAAGAAGTCAGGCCTTTCACTCTCATCTAGCATAGATCCTGACTGGAATATGATTGAGCTGAGAAGAGTGAAAAAAAAAAAAAGGAAAAACATAAAACAAACAAACAAAAAACACTACAAAAAAGAAAAAGGCAAAGTAAGTAAAGTCTGAGTGAATCCTAGAAATAAGGACCCATCTCCATAGCTCTGTAGCTGCCTTGCAGAAAGAGCACAACTATAACGGGGAGGTCAGAAGGCTGCAACCCACTGCTTCCAGTACGTAGCTTGCGCTGACCCAATCCTCCTTCCTTAGCAATATCCCAGCACAGTCCTGTTCAGTGGGACATCTGACTTTTGGGTCTCAATCTTGTAAGTGGCAGCCAACATTTTGCTTGGCTTCTCCACAGTTTTCATCAATTATGAAGCCAGTGGTCTAATTTCCCCTTGATTTGGGTGCTGAGATATTTATATAAATGGATGGGAAAATGGCCATACACAGTTAAATGCCCAAAGGAGCACTCCTAGTAGTGAGAAATCAGTGAGTGAGCAGCTGGAAATTAAACTGATGGTTCAAAGTGAGAAAGGGATGAGGTGTCATCTCGGCACAGCTGCTCTGCTGCTCAGAAGAGACGCAGAGGGTTTTTTGGGTGGAGCAGGCAGGAGGGAGGCACCATAACATGTTTTTATCTTTGCTTCTGGAGAGCCTAAATGAGATCACAGCAGAGTAGCAGCAACAGATGTTCGCTCCATGTACTCTGTCAACGTACAAAAAAAAAAAAAAAATCAGTATGACAGGTAGGTATGACACCCCAAAGTATCATATTTGACAAAGTGGCCCTGGAGCAGGTGGGTAACTGCAGCTCTTTGCTTTTGCTCCATGACAGGTGACAAGTGTCACAGCTCTCAAGAGGCTCTTCCAGGGCTGGCTGCCACCTGATCCTGATCAATTATGACAGAGCCCTAGGACTAGCCCTCACATCTATGTGAGGCTGAAATGTCATTAGACAGATAGTTGCAGCTCAACATTGAGACACAGAAAGAGGATGAAGTTTAGGGACTACAAAAGCATATAAATTAAAAAATAACAATGTTCCTTATCTCTCCCCTTTCTACTTGAAAGGGGAAACTTTCCTTCTAATTCATGTAACAAACATCCCTGACTTTCACCCTTAGTTTATTGGAAACTTTTAAAGAAAACTTCAGCTTAAAGTAACTGAATGCAATTCCTTGTTTTTGCAGTCCCAGATGCCAAGGGCTAGAATATAGCACTTTTCTAAGTTTTTTGGATGGACCTTTAAAAATCCTTAAGACATCAACATCTCCCTCCAGTTTCTCTGTCATTCTCTTACTTTCTCTCCTTACTAGAAAAGACTTATTAGTTGTGCAAGGTCTATCTTTACTTGGACTGAAAGGCAGCTTCTCTTTTTGTGCCCTCATATACAAAAATATGTGAGAGAAAAGAAACTAAGAAATGATTTTGCTTGACACCTTGACTAGTAATAAGAATGTCAACACAACCACAGTTCAGTAAGACGCTTACGTATGTGCTTACATTTAAGCATGTGTTTAAGTCCATTCTGATTCAGCTTCCTGCCCGGGAACTTCACTTCATACTTCAGTTCTGGGGCGTGTAGCTTAAGAATATGTTAAGTGTTTCAATGATTTAGTACCAAACCAATAACATCCCTTCACAAGTAGCTAACTAATTAATGTGCAGTTATTTCTCACATGAACCATGTGAGCTGGTACATGGGTATTTGCCAGATGAATCATGCAGTTGTTACGCTGTCAGTGCAAGGGACGTTGCATTCATGGAAGACCAGAAAAGCAAATGAAGATGATTCTGACAATCTGTTACTGTGTCTATCTGTGTAGGCTTTGCTTGGGTCTGCTTACTCTGTGACTGAGAAGAGCAGCAAGTCAACACTAACAGCATTTGTGAGTGATAAATGGGAAGGGAATGTTGGAATATGATGGGCTCTGCTGTTGGTCAAGCATGCTGTGGCAGTAATTAGGCAGAGGAAAGCATGTGAGGAGGCAAACATGACAGACAAAGGCATGAGTATCTTCAAATGCAGCATTTAGCAGCAATCTTTCCAATGAAGATATCAAGGATTACCTTGGGCTCCAAGGGGTTACCTGCATAGTGAGGCTTATGATGTGCTAAATATCTAAGAACTGCCTTTGATGCAGCAAGGAGAACTGACACTTAGGAACTTTTTTTGAGAATCTATGGAAAACTATAATGGTTATTTCAAGGAAGTGACTGGAATCTTGCCGTTTCGTGAATGACATTGTTTTGTCTGTGGAAGTCAACTCAAGCTGTGCTTTTTACATCTTTTTTTTCCTCTCTAGTGACTACGTACAAGGCCTCCAAGTTAAGTATGCAGAGGGCCTTGCTAGGCAGCTGTGGGTGGTCCTGCTGCCTGTTAAACATGACAGTTGAGTATGTGGGTGCACCGTAATAGAGTGCAGTTCATCTTTGGAGCCTTTAGAAAGTTAATTGGCTAGTAAAATTCTGAAGGGTCAAATGCATTAGTATCTAGCCCCGCTCTGCTCTTCGAACAGCAAATGGTTAGGAACAATTCTGATTAGCATGCCTCCTCACTCTGCTGCTCTTCTGATAGATCCTTATGAATGACCTTTTGCTGCAGTGGATATGCAAAATGGGTGAAGAAAGACACAATCCCTATAAATAGTTTGCAGACAGAGTGCTTGAGGTTCTGCTTGAAACAAAGGGCATAGTGTTTTTAAAGTAAATAATTAAGGTTAGTCTTGAGGGTCTGCTTTTTAGCTCGGATTTGAAGTAGATGAAGGACATTTGATTTGATTTTCACTTCTTTCAGTCCACACATGAGCCATAGATAAGCTTCAGTTTACCCGAATTTGTATCCAGAGTTGTTCAGTCTGTTAATGTCTGAAAATCCTTCAAGAGAGTTGCTGCAGGATTAATTTTTCACATTTGCAGAATTCCTTATTCAGTGATGCACTACTGATCACCATTTTAATTTTGGAAATGTTTGTTTTGGGGCACTCCCCTATCTTAATGAGTCATATCCCAGTAACAGCATTAGGTGAACATATTTACTTATAGATTTTCTGCTTTCTGTGTTTTCTGCTTTCGATTCAAGAATGATAGTTACTCTCAAAGTTTCATTTTTGAAAACACACTTCTTGTGGCTGGGCTGCAACTGGATGAACTGCTGTCTTGAACCTTACCCAGAACTCAGACAGATACTTATTTATTATTAAAATACAAGCTAAGAACGGGAAACTTAAAATTCCCCAAAGCTCTCCTCTAAAAATAAAGATCCATTAGTTCATCCTAGATAAATAATTCTTAACTGTTCCCTCAAGTGAAATCAGTCTCTTAATTTCTGTCTCCCTGAACTTACTTTTTTGCTTTTCTTTGATTGTGGGTGCAGCCTTTTGACTTGTTTCCCTAGTGACATTTATGTGTTAAAGCAAAACTTTGTGAAGCCGTGCTGAGGGCAATGGCAATTCCTGATGTAATGCATATAGTAGCCTGGAATGACCCCCCATCCAGTCATGGTGACTTGTGTTTGTTTTGGCCAGCACCTGGAGCTCCAGTTTTTCCCTCTATCTAGAAGATAGCTTGCATATCCTCCCTGTTTATGATCATACTCGCCTCTGATATTTCCTCTTTAGCATTATCATCCATCTTTTGGATTAGACATAAACTCAAGGCCCTGAATGCCCTTAGTCATCGGAAATCTGATGGCACTTTTTACGAAAGGAGATGACTAACCTCCATGTTCTGGCCACCGGCCAGCTTGTCTATTTACACTCTGCCTACCAGAAATTCCTCCTGCCCTTTTAATGACCATGTTGTGTTCCGCTCCATGCCTTAAGAAGCTATTGAGTAGATGCTGTTTTTCCCTCCATGCTGTAGCTTTGTGAACTGTAATTCAGGAGCGAGCAACATTTAAGCTGGTAGCACTTCATTTCACTTGTAAAATGCTTTGGATCTTGGGGACGTGTTAAGGTGCTACATTTTATTTTCAGGAGAGGTGCATACAAAGCAATGTTCCCTAGTCTATCCACACCTTGTCTCGGAAGGATCCTGTGCCTGTGCCCTCATTTTCTCTTTGCTAGCTCAGTTTCTCCTAATCTTCAAAGAGAGGTAATTCCTATTGCCCTAACATTTTCTTGAATGATTCCAATATGTCTTCATTTTTCCCATCTTGCGTTTCTTGATGACTTTAGAAGAAAGCACTGGGGAAGATGCCTAGTTCTTTTAAAATGGTCTATGGACTGAGAGGAGTTATGGGAATTTCCAGGTGCTGAGAAGCTGGGCCAAGGACATTTTCCATATACTGGAGAACTTCTAATTTAAACGAGCACTATTAACTCTGGTTGTCTTCTGGTTGGTTTTTAGTTCAAAATTAACCAAACATATGACTGAATTTTTCTTAGAGTGGGTTCCAAAAGGATCCAGGGGACAGGAGACTGTGGTAAGACTTGGCAGGTAGGAGGACTACCCCTGTGAAGGTTGCTCCTTCCAATACGGAGCGCTCTCTCATACTCACCATTTCACCATCTGATGGCTATTTCAGACCTTAGCTTTAACTCCAGAGAAAACGATGGAGTGCAAAACAGAATGGACTAGGTCACACCACGATGTATGTGGGGTGGGTAAAGAGGATGTGTGAAGCATGCTAAGAATTGTATGCCCAGGGATAATCAGATTTGTACTATCTTTTCTATTCTTATTTGATTTTAATTTGCCAAAATCAACAACTTCGATTTTAATACAGGTGCTTTTGTTCCCAGAAGTTGTTTGAATGAAACCTGGGATTACGAGTTCTTTCCCACAGTCCTAATGAACCTTGGGAAGCATTCCATACAATGGGTAATCCTTTTATTATTTATTTTTGCTTTCTCTGTTTGCTGTTACTAGCTTTTCCTACCCAGCTTCGATATTGCTTTAGTGGTATTTTGCTCTGCTACACCATGGTGTGACAGAAGGGCAACAGATGGATCTTGCAAAATTACCTGTGACTGCTAATGTGTCCTAAAAACCTCAAACCAAATAATATCTGGGGTTTTAGTGTGAAGAAAGCTGCACAGAGGGGCTGCCAGCCTTAGCAGAGTCAAAATTTGGGTTCAAGGCTGAAACGGAAAAAGGACTTGAAAATTTGCAAGTTGCCTTCCGCTCAAGCCCTTCAGGCACATTCTAGTATATAATATTAGACCCAAGTTAAAAAATTGAAGTAATGAAAAAAATTGCCCTCGTTTCATTTTTCCTTAAAAGCTTGAATCTCAGCCCAAGATCACAAACAGGTCCTTTCAGGTTTTGCAGACCCTTAAGGAGACTCTGGGTACTGTTTGGGGTAAACTTGGACTAAATCATGGCTTAACATTGAAAAATACATGAAATCTGTGGTTCTACATAGTTCCAGCGTGAAAGCAGATGAAACTTATTAAAAGAGAAAGATGGTTTGTGGTTAATCACATACTTGAGAAGCAAACAAGGAGAGTCCCTCTTCGGGAGGTTTTATGGGACAAGTCATGTCACATCTTCATGTATCGGGTTTTTCATCAGCAGAGACAGGAAGGGAGGACTTATCTACCCTGCCTGCCTGCTTCATTTGCAGTATATTTGGAAATCCCTGAGGAAGGTGTAATAAGTTAAGAGGTTAAAATTGCCTCTTTCAAAACCATTCAAAATTTCTGTCCTTGAAGGAATAGGAAATCTCACCTTTTCTGCAGTGAAGAGCCAGCAGCTGACTTACTAGTTTGAGTCCTATATATAGTCATCCATCAGCACCAAGATCAATTTCCCGAAGGTCACTGGCTCCCTTAAATCCCGCCACCCTCTTTGAATTCACATCCCGTGTTCACAAATGTGAATTGCTTCCTCTGCTCCTCACCTGTGTTTTCCCTTTCTTTCCCTTCCAATAAACATGGGCCTTGTAGCTTTAAGATTTTAAGACCTTTCCCAGATGGAAAAGGTCATTTGTCTTTCGCTACTCAACACTTCCTTCATGAGTTCATTTAAACATTGCCAGACATCAGAGGAACAGAGCTCAGCTGGAGGGTTATCTATTTCTTATTCTCTTTTGTGTAGGTGGCAAAACTGATCTAGAACAAAACTGTTTGGTTCCCATGGCAATTTACAATGTGGAGTTACCATAATACTGTACTCTTCCCACTCCTTATCTACACCTGTTATTTTTTTCCTTGCCACCCAGCTAAGAGCTATCATGTCAGCATTATTTTGAATGGCATCAGTAAGGCTATTCCCTGAGCTGCCTGCAGTTTCTCACTGCTTTGGGGACGGGATGTACTTTTAATCTAAGCAGTAAAAAGCTAACACGTTATTAATAAGCCACTTCCAGTCAGAGTCTCAATGAAAAGTTAATTAAAGGGAAGGAATGAAGGGATATTACACTGCATCTACTCATCTCAGTGCATTATTTATATGAAATCAGTCATCAAAATTAGTCATGTGTGTTATCTTGTTGTGTGTGGTCTGGGCTGAAATGGTGCGTTTGATTCCACTCGGCTCCACCGAGACACACATTTGATGTCTTATGCAGTTAGATCATATTCTGAAAGTTTATTACGCTCCCTATCAGTCTGCATCTGCAGGCTCAGCACTGAGGGGCCGTTAAAAGCTTTGTGCTTCGCTTTGCAGCGTGCCTGCGAGGAGAGAAGTGACAAAAGTCGCCCTTTCCCATAAGTTAGTCGACGTGGCTGCCAAGGCAGCCGCCGGCTCCTCGCTGCCGGCCCTTACGCAACCCTGCAGCGTTTTGCTGCGTTTCGGGGTGGAATTGGGCCTGTGGAGCGCGTGGACAATAGCGGCTCTGGCATGGATGAAGGGCCTCATTGTCCCCCAGGCGGTGACAGCAGAGACGCAATGCTCGGCCAGGGCCTGCACCGAGCCAAGGAGCCTGGGGACACGGACCTGCTGGGCAAACTCCTCTTCCATGTAGGTATTGCCTCTGCAGGGCTTCAACCATTTCCTCTGGCCCTGCGCCAGGAGAGGTCCAAGCTGATAAAGTACCCTGAGCTTCTTCCTTGGGTCTCCATGGCCCAAAAAAAGAGGTCATTAATTCCAGCATGGCGGGTAACCACTAGCAAGCTCAGCTCAAGCAGGAGTTGGGCTAAGGAACAAGTGGTGTTGTCTGCTCCTGCTGGGCTACAGCTTGGTGGGGCCACCCCAGGCTCTCCAGGGCTTTCACTAGTTCAGGTGTGCTGCTTTTCCCTCAGAAACTATCTGGTAAAAAAATAGCAAAAATCTCCTCTTTGTAGGCAGCTTGTCAGTAAACTGAAACAGTTAGAACTTGTGTTTAAGCCCTGAAGGGGCAAAATGAGAGAGAGGGAACCCTGGAAAGGACGTGGTAAAATTCTATGCTGTATGTTAGACCAAGATCCATTTGTGCCCCCTGCATACATTTGGGTGATTTGTCATCTTGAATCAAATGAGCATCTGTACTTGAAAAGCACTATCCTCAGGAGGGGTTGTGAAGGGCCTAAAGAAACTTAACATACCCAGTGAGTGAGATGCAGCAATTCCCACTCCTGTCAGGTATTGCCTTACTCTGTGAACAGACTCATTTACTTCCCAAGTTTTACATCTCTTACCTGTTTCTCCCAGTGGGTGAAAACTGTGATCTTCTGCATTACATTTTCTATAAATGGGGCAGCTGAGAGTGAGGCTCTCAGCTAAGTGAAGGAATGGGAGGATGCCGGATGTGAAAAGTTCTCTTGATATTTCAGGATAGCTTCTAGCACAGCTAGAAAGCAAGACACAGTCTAAATTATTTTGCACTTTCTTTCTTTTTTTTTCCTCATTAATTTTCTAGTTATAGTGGCTAAGAAAGGAGTCAATACCTTCAGTTTGCTCACAGAGGCATAATTAGTCCTGTATTGTATGAACTATAGCAGTATAAAAGGGATATCCTTTCATCAAGGTTAGACCCCCTTGATTCTTCTTCCAAGGTGTTAATGAGGCAGAAACATTATCATCCTCCATTTAGCATTTAGCAGGTGTGAGGGAGAAGGAGAAATCTCATAATCATTTAATTCCTTCCACAGTATTATCCTTCATCAACTTTTGCTAATTATGAAGCTGAAGCCCTTTTTTTTTTCATTTAAAACTGAAGATGAACTTCAGGAGACACCAAAACCTATTTGTTTTCTAGGTTTTGCTTTCTTCAGGCAAAGGAATGCTGAAGTAACCTCAGAGGGTTTCATTTAAAAACAAGAGTTCAGAGGAAAAACACCCTGGCTTTAGACCACTGTCTCTGTGAGTTTATTAAATTATTAGTCTTGTTAGGTGTGTTTCATTCACCTTCCTTGGGTGGTGTTTAAAAATAGCTGTGAGAATAATGGGCTTCATCAGAAATCATTAACTGGGATGTTACTTTCATTTTTTAACCACAGAACAAAGTGTCAAAGCCAGATTAAATACGACAGAAAGCATTTGGAGCACACACAGCAGCTAGCATTTTTTTTATATACCTTACCATGGAAAATCCTGAAAAATTTTAGCTGTCTTCTACTGAAGATGGGTCAGAATCCCCAAGAAAGGTCAGATTGTTTGAAGTGGCTGATATTTGTACCAGCTGACATTAAAGGCTCAGTTATTTATAGTGGTTTGCCTGAGTCCTCACAGTGCGAGGAGACTGAATGGAAATGCGAAGATGAAAGGACGCTTCAGTCGAACAATTGCAAATAGTTGTAGCTTAGCAAAGTTATAAATGATGACATTATTGAGCAGGAGTGTTGCCCAGTTTAAGGATGGGGTTTAATCCCTAAGGGCATAATGAGATCACATGGAGACCTTTTATGGGGGGCATTTTAGTTTGATAATGTTTGACTGCCTATGTAATTCAATCCAAACTTTTGGGCTTCCCTCCCAAGCTTTCCCGATGAACTGTGTCGTCTTTATCTGTTGATGTCAGCTTGCCACCATGATGCGATATTTGTTTTAGCTGAAAGACTTGGACAAGGAAAGCAGCGAGCTGGGGTCATATGAGGAGACTGGTGGGCCTGGATCCAAGTTCAAGAGACTGGCATGGTTACCCTCTTGCTCTTTGGTAGGTGACTAACCCCCAGAGACCAAGAGGGAGAAAAAAAAAAAAAGATATTTCTGATGAAGAGGGAAACACCAATAAAGTTTATAGGGCAAGATAAGAACAGTGTCATGGCCAGTGGGAACAAAAGTTCCTGTGAACGGGTACAAAATTTTCCCAAATTTGTACTTCTCTTTCTCCCGTCCCAGAGAAGGCAAGCCACAGCTTCCAGTATCACTGGACCTGTCAGCTAAGGAGAGGGAAAGGTGCTTTCAGAGCTTCCTAATGAGCATGGAATGAAAGATGTGAAAAGTTGGACAGCACAGCAAAAGTGGAGGGAAGAGGCTCTTTTGATCAATCCAAGCTCATGGGAAATTTTACATCTTGCACCAGAAGTGGCATGGAGCAGAACAGCTGAGCTGTTGTTTCTTTAAATCAACGCTGCAGTTTGATGTGGGATGCCCTTTGGAGCTGTGCTGATCAGGCCAAATATGAACAGGGCGTTATCTCTGAACAGCTCATGAGCCTTCCTGAGCAGATAGTCTGGAAACAGACCCAATGACTGGCCCTAATCCTAAAGCCTTCCCTTTCTCAGATAAACTCTCCTCAGCTAGAGAGACAGAGGAAATTACTGATATTCACTCATCTATTTATATTTAGACAAAAGATTAAACAGCTTGGAATTGTAGTGAGATGTCTGTGGCTCTCCTCCTGCACACATGTAAGCACTTGCAAAACTTCCCTTCATAGATGTGACTGGAAATGAATTTGTGATTGTGGAAATTTTCCAGTAGGCTGCACTTATTCTGTAAAGGAAAGCTATGACCAAATGGTCTTTTAAGCAGGGAATTATTGAAAGACAACATTTTGTCTGAGAACGTTTGCTGGGAACGAAAGATTTTATTTCACTCCTAAACTCTTAACTTTTTTTTTTTTTTTTCATAAGAGTCTAAACAATTTTATGGAAGCAAAGCACTGTGACCTTGCACAAGATTACAGTCATGTCGAAACAAATCTTTTGATAGGTTGTTCTGACGCAAATTTACTCAGCATTGCCACCTTTCCACTTTATGTTGGCATGTCCTGTTTCCAGTTTGGTTTGAAAACAAAATTCAGAAGGTTCTAATATCCCCAGATTCCAAGGGAAATTCCAGATTTCAATCAGCTTTACTGAATACCTCTCAAATGAAGGACCTGAAAACTTCATGGTGTTGCAATGTTATTTGATGTTCCCTTTTCACACCTTCTTTCTCTGAGTAGACACTTCCCAGCAAATAATATCCATTTTGCATGGTGATTAGAAAAACAACTGAGAAGCTGCACCTGTGTTCCCGCATGGGATGGCACTAGTGACCTTCAGTCTGCTGCTTGGAAATGCTCTGCTCTTCACCATCGTGTATTTTAGTTAAACTAGATGGATTGAGCAGGGGTTTGTGGGTTGGTTGTGTTCAGGTGGTGGTAGTAGTTCAGGTCGTGGTGAGGGATACCACCAAGAAGAAATACCTGGCCATCACTCACTGATCTAAGAACAGGTTCTAGAGGGATTTCAGCGTTCAGAGAGAAGACATTATAACTGGCACTCAGTTTTTGTTTCGGGAGTCAGGAGACTGCCATTGTCAGGATTGCTTTGCTTGAACCACTTTTGTTTGTAATATTGTCTTTACAGTCTCAGTGTCATTCCCATCTGCCTCAATTTTCTTTCACCTCCCTGCTAGGCCTTACTCCAAGGTGGGATGAATCTTCCCAAGAACTTAGAATCATCACAAATATCCTCAATTTTGCCTCTAAATACCTAGACTTTTTAATTATATAAACATAGCAAGATCAAAATGAATTAAGAGTTCAGAAATCCATCATTTCTGACAGAATCCAAATCCTACTGTTCAGGTTTACCTGTGGCCTCCTGAAACACAAGGCCACCACGTAGTTTCCTTCCCCAAGAAGATGTGAAGGAAGAGACTGGTGACAGATTTTAATTAGTCTGTAAAATGCACTACTGGAAAGTACCCAGATATGATGGGGAGTCTCCCAGAACTGGTTTCTTTTCCTTGGAGCTTGCTTATAAATCCTACAATTAAGAGGAGTCTCTATATGAAGTATGCAGCATAAGAGAGGTAGCATTAAGGAGTGGCTGTTTTCTGAACATAGTTGTTTTCTTCTTTGCTTTCTGCAGTATTTGCTTTATCTTAATTGTAGCTATACATCTATCCTCAGACTTTATCAGATTTGATGAGATAAGCTATTGCCATCAAAGGCTATTTTGAGCTATGAGTTCCTAAGTAAATCAATGTTACATGAATTAAGATTGCCTTGAGATTGTCTTTATAACGTTTCAGCTGCCCATTTCTGGAAAGAGTTTCTGATCAAAGCTCTTTGTAAAAGACAGCCTTAGGAATTTTCTCATGAGGCTTACAACTCTGTGACCATTCTATCTCAAATGAGCTTTAATTACCAGGGCTTTAATACCAGTGATTTTACGTGGTTTCAAAAGGGAAATATTTTATACTCTAATGATAAGTACGGTATAGAAGACAACATAAAATGAAGTAGAATTCCATAGCAAGGGATGGTTTCTTTATGAATTTCTACTATCATGGAGTAGTGGAAAACAACCTGTCTGGTACTGTGAAGGATATGACACTATGGACACAGCTGAAGATCTCTAATAAGTTATTGGTCTGAGGATCTCAAAACAACATCTGGTCTCATAATTCTTAGCCTTGCCTACCAAGACTGAAGAGATAAAATATGTTAATGGGTAATTATTAGTAAATACTATTTGCAGTAGTTTTACCTGTTGTTTGTGCATTCCACTTTGCCATTTTTAGAAACAAATTCAACCATAGTTCTGTCCTTTGGAATATCAAAAATGCCAAGCATACTTTCACTTACCACAAAATCTATCTTTTTTTAGAGACCACCTATAGAGAGTCTTTTCCTTGATTCCAGAGGGCAGCTGTCACCACAACACAAACCCTACCACAAGCTCCCCACAGTTTGGTGTGATTGGCATTCTCTTCTCACATGATGGCCAGAACGGAGGATAAATAGGGAAGGGTGGTCTTGCATGTCAGAGCTGAAGTAAACATGCGGTAGCATTGGGTTAGCCTAAGACTGCCAGGACATACAGGAATAACTTCAATTATCTAGTGCTGCTAGGCTGTGAACCTCTAGAAGAATAAATATTTACTAGTCTAAATGAAATGTATGTTACGTGAGTGTTTATTACAGTTTATCCTGGATAGGTTGGATTTCCCTTATGCTTTCCTCTTATCTAGAAAGGTCCTATTCTGAAGATCTGCGACCTGCTAAAATTCATCAGAGCCAGTGCCATAGGAAGCACTCAGGGCTGTCCAGCAGACAGTGCTGTTATCAGTGAGTTTGTGTGGACCAGGTCAGCGCGTAGCTTCTCAGGAACCCTTGGCCTTGCTTCAGTCACCAGCCTCTAGCATAGATACAGACAAGTGGTTTGCCCTTTGGTGCTGGTATTATTTCTTAAGTGAAGGCCAAGGTTGTGCTCAAGAACAAAATTGCTCTTGAAATTTGGATTCAGGGAAGGTGAAGTCCAAAGCACAGGGGAGATGATAACTTTGACATGTGCTGCTTTTAAGAAAAGATCAGGACAAACTCCTTCCCTCATTGGTAGGCCAAGTACAGACCTCGCTGGGCTGTCCAGCTTGTAAACACAGTCATATACTCTATATACCCTGTAACATGCTATCGTGTCCTTGATGGTGTGGAAACCAGTGCCAGGGGCCCAGACTCCTTCCAAAGCTGTGGTAGCTGAAGGTAGGCACCTAAGCAGCATGGATCAGCCCCAGGGTCAAGTGAGATATGTAAGAAAATGCATCAGGGGCCACAGTTCTCTGCTGGTTAATCTCTTTCTTCATTCTGTGCTATTCTTCTTCTCTGGTCTGACTGTAAACTCTTCTGGATTGTGATTTCTGATTACACGGTGAAATGGCTCCTAGGAGCTACCACAAAGCAAATAATAATACCACAACTTTCTACAATTCAGTTTTGAGTTCACTTGAAGGAGTGGATCTAACCGAGCCCTGGTGTGTCTAGGCCTCAATCTTGTGAAGGTTGCTTTATTTTATATCTGTGCTTGACAGGATCCAGGTGGCCCAAAAAGACATAAGACGAATTTGCTCCCCTCTTCAGATTGGTCCCGAGTGTCTCTCAGCTGTATCCAAGTCACTCAAGTGGCAATATAATGTTGGTCATTCCATAACACTGTAAATCAGGCCACAAAACCCCACATTTGGAACAGTTAATATCATTGCCTCAGGCAATACCGCAGACAGGACTTTATTTGCTTTGAACACAAATGAAAACTAGAAATAAAAATGCTGCTTTTGACAGCAATTTAATTTTAAATAAATGGCATATTAAATGCTGTTTATTAGGGCAGCGGGTTAATTATGCAACCTCTTTCCATTGCATCTTGTTTATAGGAACAGACTGAATCACACCAGCTTGTTGTGTTTCACATCTGGTAGGGCTGGCTTTCGTTCTGGCAGAGCAGTCATCCCTTTGCAGTGTTTTGATACACATCATAGAGTCTTTGTCTCTAAAGCTGTGTTATCAGACTAAGATTCTCAGATAATCTCTGGACTGACATTTTCTGATGCTTGGCAACACAGGCATCTTTCTATTTACCATTTTCCCAAAATAAAAGTTGCTGTTGTGATGATAATTAATTATACTGAGAAACCATTGGTTTATTTCTACTGCAAGTTCTTTAACCCTTTTGCTGGTTTGGGCACTTCCGAAACCCACAAATTGTCATGCTTCCATCAGGTGGGTATTATTTTTACATCCAATATAACAGGTGTGGGGGAAAGCCTTTAGTGAGAGGCAAGTTCCATGCTGCTTTTCTTGGCAAATACAGTCTTGCTTATTAGTATCCAAATTAAGTCGATATATCTGGTCATAGGGTTACAAAATTCTCTCTCATAAGATGAAAATAAACGCTGTTTTAAAAGTAACATTAAAGAAGTGGAAGTCAATAAAAACACCTGAAAATCACAGGACTGTAGGTCATCACACCGAATGTATATGTTTTTAAACTGATAATGTAAATAACTTTTCTTGAGTGCCAGGAATAGTAACAGGGTGGCTGTGCTTATACACATACACGAGTGCACAAATACATACATACATACGCTAAGATTTTTGCCCTTATTTATTGGGTGCTTCTCTTTTTGTGAGCCCAAACTATGCTAAAGAGGCCTCATGTTCACTGGCTACAGCCAGTGAATAAGTCTATTTGCACAAAAAAGCTTGTATCAGAGTTTGGCCATAATAGCTTCTTTCCCACTGATACATAATAAATCTTCCATCTGAAAGATTTTCAGACACGCTCCTACTTGACTCAGGAACAGTATTCATTGGAAAAAAACTTTGATGGAGAAGGTTTTTTTTTTCCCATCAGTGAAATGCAATAGCACTATAATAATAATAATAAAAAGCAGTATGTGAGCTCATATTGCTTTTGGGGAAGTTTCATTTTAAAAAGTGATGAAAAAGTTCCAGTAATAGTGAAACATCCAAAATTAGCTCCGTGCTTACAAAAAAAAAGTTTTTTTTTTTTTGAATTTTTGTCATTTGTTTTTATAAGTCAGTGCTATATTATGCTTTATATTAGATTAGAAACAGTCATGAGTGAAACATAACATTTAATTTCTATGAAAGCAAATTTTTTTCATCGGAAAGAAAATAAATTTTGCTCTGAATGGGAATAGCATAATTGCTGGAATCCCCAACTCTCTGTGCAATGGAATTTCTATTCCCTGTTTCATTTTGTTCAGGAGCAAAATGATCAAATATTAAAGATTCTCCTCCAAAAAAACAATATTTTGATTCATCAAGCAACCTATTTATTTCTCTTAAGTTGTGCAATCTGTTGGGTTCCAGCTCAACTTGCTTTATTATGCTCAAATGCTGCCATTATTATTTAATGGAAAACCTTCCTCTTCAGCACATTCAAGATTTGGTGGCTTTAAATTTAGAGAATAGATGGGCCCATTTCCATTTGTCCACTTCAGCATATTTTCTATTAATGTTTTCTATATGGTAATTGTGTGTATAACCAGTCTCTGAGGAATAACTTGAAGGTGTTACACTTCCTCCAGGTACCAAAAGTGATTCCTAACCACAATTGAGTGCTTTGATTCATGTTTCTTTGCAAGAAAGCAAGCTGCCTTCCATGTACAGAAGGCTTGTGTGACAACAGCAGTGTGGAGCTCCAAAGGGTCCCACACAAGGAAGAAGTAAAAAGCACTGGCTGGTACAGGAAGCAAAATCTTGTTTCTCTTGGGGAGAGAGCTAGTGAGATCTCTTAGAGGGAGCAGGAGTGGAACATGTTCATACAGGGTTGGCAAGAGACTGTTTGGAGAAAGATACTTGGTTTCATAGCTGAGATTGCACAAACTAAGTTGAAACAGGAAATATTTACAAGTAGGAGATGTAGATTAGCTTGCAGGTTGATGTGACTGAGGACTCTCATCCTGTTGTTATAATAAAATACAAATATAAGAGAGGCCCAAATAAAGAGGCCCTTGCAAACGGAAGACCTTTTTGTTCTGAAAAGGGCAAACTAAAAGGCTCTTTTCAGATCGTTCAGTGGTTTTGAATGCCTCCCTGTTGTAGCATGCTCCACGTAGGGAATAGTGTTTGTCTTTTTGAAGTGTAAGATATAGATGGTCTCCTTCTGGAGCGAGAAGAAGAGCACATTGCTCCTAGGTACTTCAGCCTCATGTTCTCCCTATAGGTAGCCATGGAATAGTCCTCCCCACACTTTTCAGTTTTCCCCTTATTTTTAACAGGGAAGAGCAAAGCCATGGGGAAGGACAGCAGGGAAATGTTAGTTGTGGGATGAAAGCGGAGTCCAAGCATCCTGGATGGCCTGCAGCATGTGTACTTTCTGTTAATGCTATCCAGGTGACCCACTGTCGTATTTCCTTCTCTGTCCTCAGTCCTGGAGGGCAGCAGCTTATAGCAGGTGCCTCCAGCACATGCCCACCTTTTCCTTCCTTGAGCCCTCTCTTAAACTATTTGGAGAAGAGGATGAAACCCTGCAACTTGGCAACAGAGAGTGCTGAACTTCTTGCTGTCCTGCCATGTGCCAATTTTCTTTCCTTGCATTTTTAACTTGAACAGCAATAGGAATAAAAAATTGAAAAAGAAGTCTGCATGTTTAACCTAGCAGAAGTACTATGGCCCAGGAAGTGCTAGTGCTGTGGGAGACAGACCAAAGAGCTGAGCCGTCAAAGCCAGGACCTACCCCGCAGCTCTGTCCTCTTCTTCGGTGCAGTAGCTGGAAGGAAGGTGGCATTCATATTTTGAACAACATACCAGTCTTGTCTTTGTCTGGTTGTGCAGATAAAATCAAACTATAGGAGATGACATTTTTTTTCTGTTTACAGCCTATGCTCAGGCCTCCCAATCCTCCCAAAATGGCTCACAGAGGGAATTTCAAGGGCAAGGCATCTGATTTTTCCAAGTACTGGGGTCTGTTTGCTATAATAGTGCTCCAATTTGAGGTGGTGTCACTGGATGCATTAAAACATCCCCTTTTTTGTGTGCTTTCCCATTCAGGTTTGGCAACAGAGAGGCTTAAAAATCCAGAAATGATCCTTCCAGTTGTTGTTTTGGGCACACAATACAGGCATTGTGCATTGCTTAAATGGAGCAGATTCCAGTTGTTTACACTTCTTCATGTGGCATTGTTAGGCTTAAGCAATTTGTCTGCTGATAGCCCCATATTAGGAGTTCTCATTTGCAGAATAATTGGACGGTATGATCAGAAACAGATCTGTGGTAGTCCACAGATGATTGCCAACTATGTGGAGTGATAGACAGCCTTATAAAAAGGCTACGGGATAAGCGAAGCCAGAGATGTTTTGCTAGTCTGAGTGGCAGTGTTGTGTATGAATGATTCATGTCTGTCATGAAAGCAAACAGAAAAATGTGTCAGATGCTGTCCAAAGTGAAGGTAGTGAAAGAGAAAGATGTGGCAGTCCTTCCAGCTAAAATTTCTTTTCCGCGCTTTTGAGTATCTGATCTGAAATGCATTTGAGTGCTGTAAGACTATTGTGAGACCTAACAACAACAGCAACAACAACAACAACACTCCCTTAAACCATTTCAGGTGTGTTAATGTCTGCCCTCTGCTTTGAACTCTTGATTTTGCTTCTCTCTCTAGAGAAGGGCATGCTGTGAACAAGGGCAATTTGATATGGCTTTTATTTTGGAAAAGCCTTTTTTTTTTTTTTTTTTGGAGTTTTCCAGTTTCAGGGAGCTGTGTATGGTCTAATTAAAAGCTTATGTGGTTGAGGTAGATAAATAAGAGGAAGCTTTATTTGAAAAGAACCCTTGCTGCATTTTAGCAAGGCTTTCAGATGAAAGAGATTTTGATTTTGATTTGTCACCTCCTGCAAATGTTTGCACCTTCATGCTGACCTGCAGACTGGCTAATTAAATTCCTGTTCCCAGTCTTTTCCCACTGGATATCTGTTGCTGCACTCCATCTTACATTTTATAAATCTAAAATACAGTTCATACCTACCTGCCTTGCAGATTATCAGTCTCTGCTCTTCATTCCACACTGAAGACAGCTCAGCTGGAGCTTTCAGACTGTCATTTTTTAGCCATATCCTGCAGGAAGCCAGACTCTTTGAGCATAGCTTCTGCAGAAAAACACTTCCTTATTTAGTTTCATCTTTCCAGCATCTTACAGGTGTAAAAACATTTTTTCTAAATACAACTATAGCCTGTCATGATGCTGTTTACTAGCATGAAGCTCCATTTTCTGACCACAAGCAGAAGGTAACATTGCAAGACAATATTGACTACTCAAATGATTCTAGATGGAGCTAGATGGACTAATAGCTAGTCCTACAGCAGCTTGTCTGTCTCTGGTATTGTTTGGCAAAATTACAAGTAATTGGTAACAAAGCCTTATAATGATCTGGACGATAATTTTCCATGCTGGATGTGTTCCTATGCCTTAATATTTTTGGGAATAATCTAGCAAAAGCAGTTCATTTTTTTTCTTTTCCAAAGGATGAAACATGGAAAAAAAATAAGTTGAGCAATTTAAAAGACTCTCTACAATGATTTCATCCGGCAGTTGCAGGACTTTTAGACTTTGTAGTAAAAGAAATTGAGCTGGGGAGCTCAACTGAGGAGCAGAACATGGCTTTTGAAATCTCTAGTATCGCTGTTTGCACATTCTCAGACTGTTAAGCTCTTGAGGATATGATAGCAATCTCCTTGCCAAAGACTTCAACAGTAGGACTTTGCTTTTGTGACTGGTTTTCCAGGTTGATGAAGGTCATTCAATACGGATATGGAACAAGGAGTTTCTCTCCCTGTCTTCCAACTAGCCCTACAGCACAGAAGTCAAAATGAAACTGCTCATGGGTATCTGAGAGAAGAAAGAGCCAGGCTGGGATGCAGCAGGAGGAGAGGATTGAGCCTGGATGGGTTAATAGGCTAGCAGCATGCCATTACACCCCTTACCAGCTTTGGAGAACAGCCCAGTTTCTCCACTATTGCCTTGTCCCCTATCAAGATCCACTCACAGACGAAAACACAGCCTATGTATTGCTATCAGTTCCTCTCAGCTCAAATGGCAGAAGTATGCCTCGTTTCTCTGAAGCATCCAGTCCTACTGGTTGGGTAGGTGAAACTCAATCGGTTTCCACCAGTAGGAAGCCTTGTTTTTTTCATTTTTCTTCTTAAAAAAATAATCCAAGAATATTTCATTAGCAAACATTAAAAGAACTGAATTGTAGTGTCTGGCATTTTGGCCTCTAGCACTGTATGAGAATGGTATTGAGGAAATGAATCATGGTTATGTACTGAAGGAGGCTGTTGTTAGCCAGGCCGTTGCCTCACACATCCCAGAAACTGGAATGCAGACAGTAAAGGAGGCAGAGACTTCTGTGAAGAGCATACATGATTGTGAGGTTGAGGAAGATGAGTCCCAGACCAGAGTCCTGGACTTTCTCTTGGAGTCTGCCAGGGAGTTCCAATGTGATTCTAGATAAATAACTTAGAACACCCTTTGCATATGACTTCACTAATGGTGAATTCCTCCTTTCCTAAATTCTCCTGAGACACAGAAACATCCAGCCTGAGAAAAAAGTAAAGATCTCACCTAGATCAGCAACAAAAAGAGTTGTATTTTCTTGTCTTATTGAAGTGTTGGATATTCAGTTAGTCATCTTCTACGTGAATCATATTAGAAAATGTGACAAGTTTGGGCTTAATCCTTCCAGGCCTTATCTCACAGAGGTGTTGTAAAGATTAAGTGATGTTTGTGAAACATTCTCAAACTAGTATAATTGGAAACAGTATAATTGGAAACTCAAAGGATATGTGAACACACCTGGGTTCAGTACGATGGTTGTATATAGAGAACAGTAGATAAGACCAGAAATCACTTGTGAAATGATGAGGTTACAAGAGAATACAAACCACACATAGGTTCAGTAAGCCCCAGCCATCCTTTGTGTTAAATAAGGTGGGAAAAATAACATGAATTGAGATAATACATGAAAGCACTATAATAGGCATACAAAAGGAGCAAATAACAATTGTACAAGCTCCTTCAATTACCATTTCCTACTGTAAAAGTGTGAGATCTGTCAGCCTCAACCTTTTCTGCTATAGCACCGTGTGTGGGTTTAATTGTGTAAGATGCATGCATTTTGCTTAAAGCAGCATGGAATTCCTCCAGGTGAACTGAATCTGTTGGCACACAGAGGCTTCTGCGATGCAGTATTGTCCTCAACACCAGCATCTAGAGCTCTTAGACATTTGCAAACTGATACCTGCATTTTAACCCAAACTGTGTTTAAAATGAGGAACTCCTCATTCTTAGGCCTTATGAGCCATTAATACATGATATCTTTCAGGGAAGCATTTCCCCCATTGTGGAAGGGAGCTGGATCTGGAGCTGAATGACACTTCCATAGTGAGCAGGAACAATTTGGAGCAGCTCTGGAAGAGAACAAGTAAGTGCTAAGAGAAGGTGGCACTTAACGAGGATTGTGTGATGTGAGGAGGCTTTAGGAAGTCCTTTCCTTTTTAGAAAAGAACTTGAATTTATTTGCTCTTGGTAGACTTCCTTGTCCTACATTTTTCATTCACCATGAGCCAAAGTAGACCAGAATACTAACCCTCAAATTATTGGCAATTTGTTCAGCTCTCTAGAAAAATGCCTCCAATAAACACAAACCCAGCTAGTCAGTGTAGCATTAAATCAAACTCTAAAAGATGAAAAATGCTTCTTTCACTGTTTTATCTCAAGCCAAAAAGGATATTGCTTTACATTTTTTCGAAATAGAAGTGCATAGCTTTACTGCTGCCTTCCA
Organism: Tinamus guttatus; assembly: GCF_000705375.1. The sequence continues at coordinate 120,719 of NW_010576382.1, read as the reverse complement.
GCATCGAGAGATGTTTCCCCCGGTAAGAGCTCATTAATTTTGAGAGTAGGCTTGATTAGACTAGAACTGAACAAGACCGAAACATTTCATTTCATTCTTTCATGTTAATCTCTTGGCAGAACAACCCCGCTTTTGCTTATCATCCCCACTTAAAGCACAAACAAAAACAAGAGCTCCCCCTCCTTCAAGGTCTGTATGGACCACAAAATAGCCTGAGGGGTCTTTTGTTATTACCATAAAATGCATTACACAAGTGAATAAAATAGCTGATCGTAGTTCAGGTCTATGGGATACTAGTAATCCTATATAATTGCCAGCCTGTGGGGTGATTGGTGAAAGAAACCTTAAAGCCTTTTTATTTTGTCTTAGTAATGGTGAGGGAGTTACCCAAAACATATGAATGCATCTCTCCTCCTTTAGACCATCAAAGGTTCCACAATGAATTCCTTTCTCTGAGAAAGCTGGGCTTTAGTCTGCCATGAAACTCAATCCACAGCCCTCTAATTAATTTTGCTAAATAGATTAGCCAATTGGAGTGGTCGCTTCAGAGGGAAGCTGCCCCGCAAACAAGTTTTTCCCCATTCTCAAGGTGAGATGTTTTGCTCACAGGACATCCTTTCAAGTGCACTGGAGTACTTTTAGACTGGATTAGCAGAGGCAAATGGATTAGTCTTTGTAGGTATTAGAACCAAGGGCCTTTAAGAAAGGAAAACAAGGTGCCTAGTTTCACCAGTACGCCACTAAAAGCTACTTAGTGCAAACATCCGTAAAACTGTCAAGAATGAGGACTTGTAAAAGCAACTGTAAGCACATCCTCAAGCTAATTGTAAGACACACATTTACACAGAAATATGCAAACTGCAAACACAGTCTGAATAGGGACTGTCACATGCATATCTGATCTGAGTGAGCATAAAGAATTTTTACTGGTGTTTTGAAGGACACTTGAAACTCCACAGCATCTGCTAGTTTTACTTCTGAGCAAGCCAGTTGGTTAAGGCATTAATCCTCTCACAAAAGTAACCCTGAATGACTCTCCTCTTTGCTGAGTCTCTGAGGGTCCAACACAGAAAAGTGCTAAGTTTTACAGAATGGGGCACTCCGCATGTCAGTTGTAATGTGCAAAGGTTCAGGATTGGGTCCAAGACATGTTTCTTCCATCCGTTTCTTGTCCAAATGTCATGCTGTAAAACAGCAGGAGGAGAATGCTTGTGTGACGCTAGGAAAGTGACTGAAGAAAGTAGGAATTTAAAATACTTCTTTCTCCTAAATGGTGCCTCCCTTATTCCAAAAAGCGTTGACTTGACTTAGCATTAATGAAGGACATGTTCCTATTTCTATAGAAAAGTTAAAAAGAGAGACTAAAAAACATAATTTAGATGGATAGGTAACACATACCCCAAATAATAAAATGCACATAAATATCGTTAAAATACAGTTGAAGTTTGACCTGTTGCTCAAGCATTCAAAGACTATTAACAGTGTAGTGGGTACAAACATCGAAGAAGAAACAATGTTTTTCTGACATGCTAGTAGTTGTTTGAAAGTCATATGTAGTATCTATATTATACACTGCCCCTAATAATTGCTCTTCAAATGTACAGACTAGCATCTCCTTGCCTGTAGAGGAGGTAGTGACCTGTGCATATTCCAGAAAAGACAGATTTTCTGTGAGGATGCATCAAAAAAAAGTAGGGGGAGGAAACAAGTTGAAACTTAGTTCCTCACTGGAAATATCACAATTTTTTTTTTTTTAAAAAAAGGGAAATGGAAAGGAATACCATTCCTTCTTCTTTTGAATGTAGGGATCAAGGGAGGCCTTGATTGATTTTTTTTCTTATGCAAAGATAGGAAATTGCAGAGTATTTTCTGTATTTTCAGAAGCTTACCTCCTTTCTACTTTGCCAGTTGAAATGTGCTTTCTCTAGTGATGCTGGTAATCCTTTTCTCATTTTGTAAAACAAAGAACTTGGTGAAAGCCTGTCTGGTAGCCCAAAAGAATGAATAATCCTTGGATTTATTAAAAGGGTTGAATAGGGACCAGATAAATAAAAGAAGGTGAGTGAACAGTAAATATTAAAAATGATTTTATTAAATTAAAATACTTGAGAATTACTCTGTTTCAATAAGTGCACTGCACAGAAACTCAATAATGAACTTGTATGTTATGTTGGGATAGCAACACCTCATTAAGTATCCTTTAAAGATAGATTTGTTTTGCCAACTGGGTGATTGCATACAGAAATGACATATACATTTGAATATGTGTTCCAAATACCATTTTCCTAATCCATTTCATGAGTACTGTAGAAATGCCTATAAAATCAGCCTAGAGGTAAGGATCTACAGGTCTGTAGCACCTTCCATTCAAGGTCTCAAAGTTTATTATGAACATCATCAGAACCTTACAACACTCTAAAGTAGTGAATACATTTTCCTGTGCTAGATTTATCCTTTTGGCAGCTATACTGGGAATAGCACACTTAAACTAGAGATGAAATTGGTGTTTTGGCTGATTTCAGAGCTGAGCCTGCAATATTCAGTTAGTGGACACAAGGGAAGTTGCAAGTACTGAGACCTCTTCCAAAAATACCAAGCGAATATTCTTGTTTTGTATTCATGCAGATGTAAAATGTTTGTCTAAATTGTAAATGTTGTTTTCAGAAACACAGAACAACTGCACATCCCGCTGTGAAGGGTGGCAGACATGGGTGCTCAGCATATCTGAAAATCAGGGCCCTTGGGATGCAATATTCCCTGATATAACCTGCCAACAGTGCTACTGTCCACTATGCAGGCAGCTGAAATGGTGTGTGGAAATTAGAAAGGGCTTTCCTTATGCCACAGCTTCATATGTGACCATTCCTCTGCAGAAAATACGTTTTCTGTCTTAGGGATGTGTATGCACATCACTGTTTTTTATGGCTGTTAGAAAGATCAGCTAACTGGAGAGTGAGCATTTTCTTAGAAAAATACATGTATATGCTTTATTGGGTTGCTCCGAGCCCCTAAAACTCCTGGAAATGCTACATAGTCCTTTTCAGTGAGCGCACAAAGATTCCGTATTTGCATCCTTGATCAAAGCACATGCTATTTTTTTGTGCAGTCTAATGAACAACTTCCCACTGTTGACATATCAGAGATTATATTTGTTTTCATTGTTGACTTTAGCAGAAGAGGAACAGGCTTTTGGTAATATTTTGAATGCAGTCCCAAAGCTGCTTTCCTCTGTAAGAAGTTAGCATCTGAAGTGTACCAGCTACGCTGTGGCTCAAGGAAAGCACAAGTGCTACATGCAAGCTGATGAAGAATATAAATACACAGCATCAGATCTGCTAATAGATCAGATCATAGATCAGACCAGCAAGCAGGGACAAGTGATAGCAAAATAACGTGCATGAAGGTAATGAAAACAGACTGGAAGCAGATTTAGGATGAACATAATTAGAGTTAATGTTAGCACTGAAAGCAGAGATTTGGGGGTTGGTGGTGCCTGAGGCTAGTTGACGTTTATCAGCATAGCTTGACTGTCTCTCTGAGAGGGGTTTTGTACCTGGGAAGAGATTCTGACATTTTGTTCACAATCAGACCACCTGCTCCTGTCTCATCAGCTAAAAAGAGCTTAAAGGCTTCTTAGCACACGGGAGGTATGGATCAGGCATGCAAAAATATTTAAGTCTCAGATGGAGCATCTCTTAGCTATAGCCACAGGATAAGTGACTCTTATTTATGCCTTGATTTAGCATGATCGAGGCATAAATATCTAAATAAACCCATGCCTAGCTAGAAGCATGAGACTAGATCTTCTGTGTGCTTGCAGATGAGAACATGCTAAAGCATTGGGATGCATCAAGCCCTCCTGTGCTCTCATGTTTCCCCACTTCTTTCCTTCTCCTTGCCTCCAGTGAAGATCCGATATGAACACAGAGACCCACGTCTGGGTTCTTGAGGTGGCCAGTGCAGGTTTAGGGTATATGTCACAAGTGCGCAAGTGCTTTAGAGCACAGCCTTGACCTTTGAAATTCCAAATATGCTGGGCTCCCATCTATATTTGCCTTGCTGCTGAGCTGAAATATCATGCTCAATCCCTGGCTATTTCTGGCCCCATGTGGGAGTTTAATACTTCCAGACAAGGAGGATGTTTGCCCCATCACAAACCTGGTGGGAACAGGCTCTGTTCTGTGACACTTACGGGACTATCTGGGGAAGGAGAATTGATGTCTAGATTGGGACCAAGCTTGTTCTTTCCACATTTTTCTACCTTCAGGATACTTTTTACTCTTTCCATTTGAAGTTGCTTGGATAATCTTGTTAATGAGATACTTTTAGAAACTAATTGTTGGAAAACTGTTATAGGATAACAGTTCTAGTTCTGGCGCATTAACCAAATGCTCTGGAGCCTAGGTGGGCAGAATTGGGTATTTAGTTCTGTCAAGGGTTGAACAATATCTTCCGGATGACCCCTTTGAATTCTTCCTTCTCTCCTCTATGCACCTCTATCCCCACTACACCCTTTGCCAAAGTTCAGCTTGAGTTGATGAAGAATGTATATTTTTGAATGGTAAATGCCTGGCAGGCCTAGGAACTATCTACAAGCCAGGTGTGTGGCTCAGGCAGCTTCCAGCTCCCTTCTTGGGACTGATGGTGCTTTTGTAAGAAAGCAGCTTCAATCCTGTCCTGGAAGAAACATTCCTGCCCCTGGGGGACAAGTGATTCATTCAGTCAATGAGGTCAGTTCTGCTGCAAGTCTGCCTAAGAGAAGCTGCCAGCTATATTGAACTTAACCCCTAGTCATAGGCAAATTTGGAATGTGTACTTTCTACCGTTTTGCAGAATGGAAGAAATCATGACCTTGGACTGAGTTAGGACCTCAAACTCAGCATTACCACAACCAGACACCAGTGCTCCTTGAGAGCGAGAGATTAATTCGTTATGTATAAACACACACTAACCTGCAAGGAATGGAATCCCCTCAAAACTGAGAGAGACAGGAGAAAAGAGGTCAAGAATAGCACAAATCAATTTGCAAAGTTTCCAGTTGCTATTTTCCACTGAACAAAAAACAACTCCAGTGATTCTCACTGGCTCTCTGGGACATTTGCAGGCCTGGATCACCTGTTTCTAAATGTATAGTGCTGTAGTTGGGGATCTTCTGGCTTTGAGACGGTCCCTAGTTGAAGGGCAGTAAGAGAGGGTGGCTGGGCAGAGGGAAACCCCAAAACAAGAGCATCATCCAGAGACCGTCATGGGAAACGTAGTGAAAACTGAGCTCAGAGTAGGAAGAACAAGTATCTCCAAGCAAGGTGTATGTGCCACAGTGACGATGCATCAGAGTGGAAGAATGTGTAAAAGAAAGGGTATAAACCTCTGATTCATGGCCCCCACGGTGTTGCCAGCAGCTGTCTGAGGTGGATAGGAGACTGCTGCCTTTCCCCCTCTGCAGACTTTCCCAAGGAGCTTCCCTGCCAGTCCCTGCTAGTTTTGGGCCATGGGACTGTGCCCGGGCTGAGCAGCCCTGCCTGGCTTGGCCAGGCCAGGAACCGCAGGGAAGATAGATGGCACTTGGAATAGGTGACGAGACATGAAGTAGTCACTTTGTAAAGCCTTTAGTATTATTTTTCTTTCTAATGAAATCAAGCTGGTAATTTCCCAGAATTCGGGTTGGGCATCTTCACACACCGAGGCTCATACACAGCTGGCTTGTAATGACTCAGTCCCCAAAGGTAGTTTTGCTTCTTGGGAATGCAAATTGCAGGTATTTTTGTGCAAACAAAAGAAAGGGACATTTCATTTTCAAGTAGGCAGAAGTATCCACCAAGCTTTCCAGCCTCATATTTTGTTTAGAATACACACAGAGAGAGAGATACACTGATTAAGGCTGTTGATACAGTGAAAGTATTGGGCAAGCTTATTTAAATAGACTATTTTAGAAACTGTCCAAAGCAGTGATTTTCTAGAAGATTTTGTTCAGAAATGGGCAACTCTCCTTAAACAACACACACTTCACTAATAGCTGTGAATTCTTTGATAAAGAGCAGCATTTGAAAATCCAAAGATATGTTCTCCGTCTGCATCTCGTTATCTCAATTTTTCTTTTAGCAATGCTTTCCTTTTGCTGTTGAAAATCAGAACTCTCTGCTGGTTGCAGATCTTTTTTCAAGGCTGTAGTAGTAGCATAGAAACAATAATTCTATATGGAGCAATAAAGTCTTATAACAGTCCGTGGGGTTGGAGCATAAGTTTAAGAGTCAAAAAATGTCTGAGTGTCCTCGAATTTTGTTATTTACTCTCTCCATCCGCTTGAATTATCTCTGATTCAATAGCATCACAGAGAAGATGGTTGTTTTTGTTGTCTTTTGAAATAAACACCTTCTTTTAAGAGGGACTAGAACATTTTGGGAATTGGGGAGTGGATATCTTCTGTGTGTTTCTAGATGAAATGTTTATTGCAGGCTGCCTGAAAGATATGTGGCACTGATGAGATGCCTAGGAGGAAATTGCATGCAGCTCTGACCTTAAGAGGCTTGGTGCTGAGAGAGGACTACGCTAATTCCAAAACCAGGAAAAGAGAGTTCTGCTTTACCATTGAAGTCAAGCAATTCAAAGAAACAAAGGCATTTAAGAAATATCAGAACATAAAATTAGTTAAATCACTGAACTGATGCAGAAAAAAAAAGGGGAAAAAAAAAAGAAAAAAAAAGAAAAACAACTATGATCATTCAAACAGAAATTCAAGGGGGTGGCTGTCTCTCCAGCTTATCTTCACTTCTACAGCAAAGGAAACTTTCCCCACAGCTGTGTTATCTGGCTGCTGGGATTGACAGAGCAATGCTGATGGTTTTCTCACAACGGAAATTTTACTGATGACTTTGACCAAGTTTTTGATGAGTTTCTTGCGTAGTGAATCTACAGGTAATAAATTCAAACAATTCTGTGACTACCCTCTAGCAAGCACACTTGAAGTAACTCATATAGATGGCAAGGCTTCCCTTTGTCACTTTTGGAAGATCTCACACGTTTCACATTCACATGCCACCCCAAACACCTATTTCTGACTGCTCTTCCTCCCTTTGCACTCTAACAGCACTGAAGATGACACACAGTTTCTCACAGAAGGCCACATATACCAAAGGAAAAATAAAGCAGTAAAAAGGGGTGAAAATTTTCTAGACTCATCAAAGTCCTAGGATGCAACAAAATAGTAAGAGGACTTCCCGGGTGAGGAAATTGGTCAGGATGAGTTAGATCACAGAATCTTTATCTTCTGCATTTTCAGAAAGGCGTAAGGCCTTCTTGTCCTTTTGACCCTGTTCTTACAGCTGCGGCCCTTGCTTGCTTCATCTTGTTTGACAGAAGTGTCACAATATGTGAGTAATGAGGAGTGTCAGTATTGATCCTGAGCCAGTGTTACATCCCTTGGCCAGATGCAGGGCACCCATTGCATGGTGGCAGCTGGGCAGCCCTCATCTGCTCTGTTGTCTCCAAGGGCCAGGGACTCAAAAATTGACAAGGTTGAATGTATCTCCCATAGCCAAATCCAGGGAAAGTGACATTGAAATTAACAGAGGTCTCGAAAAATCCTGCCAGAATTTACCATTTCATCAAGATATGAGTCACTGCAAGTCACATGTTTTGCAGAACCCTAAAAAGAATGAAAATGGAAAAGGAAAACAGGAACTGTTTTTGGGGAAGTTGCTTTTACCCACATATCCGGGGTAGACAACCACAAGACGCTGTATGACATCAATTTTGGGTGAAGTGCCTCTACAGGTGCATAAAAACAAGCAGTTGCCTAATAAATTGCAACCTTTCTGTCAAACTTCTCACGCATCCCTTCAGATTTCTTTAAATATCTCTGCACCACTATTCCCTCATCCTTCCACACCCTACAGAACTGGGAATTGGCACGTACACACAGTCTAGATAATACTTCATGAATTCTTGGGTGAGTTAAGTTTACTGTTTCTAACACAGCTATAAAAGTCAGAATTCAGAAAGCAAATTCTTCTAAAACAAAAATAATTTACCTGGGTTTTATTCTATTCCTTGGTATTTCTTCTCTCTTCCTTTTACACTCAAAATGCTTCCTCCAGGTTCTTGCACGTTCCCAAGGCTTCAAAGGTGGGCTATGGTTGGTTCAGTTGGGCAAGGGAATATGATGGGATGGATCTTTGGTGGGTATGAGTCTTGCTGATGCTAACGTAGCTATCCCAGAGTGCTTGCAAACCTGTGGCCAATGACCCTTTCAGGCTTTAGGAGGCATTTTAGGCCTTGTGACTGGAGCTTCTCCTTATTAAATTTTGAATGGATGGCAGGGTTAAGCAAGTTTAAAGGCAAAAGTTCCTACATATTTACTCTCTTTATCTTCCATGACTCACATCAGCCATACCAGACTTGACCCAACAGAACTGTGGCCTGCCATGGCAAAGTTCCCTGAGATGTTTTATCAGAATAGGGCAGGAGGGTTTAGAGAGGGCAGAGAGCAACGTATAGCGTGCCACACTTCACAGCTACCTCTGGCCCATGTCAACGTCAACGTGCCTGCAGGGCAGCTTGGCATCCAGCCACAGCCACTAGTCAGCAGCTCCGTACCCGTTCTGGCTAAAAACCTGCTGCTGCTGCCCCACAGCTGCATGGGGTGAGAAAATAATAAAAATAGGCTACAAATATGCCCTGCTCTTGGGGAACATTAGCAGAATCCCTCACATTGACATTAAGCATCAAAGACCACGGAGAACCAGAGAAAATGCAATATGGAGAGTTTCCATTCCTCTGTCAAATTTCTTGCCACATAAAGCTGCAAGATTTGTCAGAAACACACTGAACCTGAAATTGTCCCGGTCAGAGCTGTTCTCCCACACTCCTCCATGGCCTCATAATTCCTTGAATTTTTCCTGCAGTGACTCTACCAGCCGAGCTCCTGGGGAGAACACATATGGACCGCTAGATGTAGGAAGTAGATATTGCAGTCTGATCTCAAGAACAACATTTCATAGACCCTGAGAGGGATTTTTTATTATTATTTTTTGCAAGCTTAAAAATCCAAGAGATGAAATATGCAGAGAAATAAAATGTCTTTAGAAAGCAAGCAATGGTATTCTGCTTCAAGCAACACACTGCCCACCTTCAAAGTTCCTCAAGAATCCAGCCCAGGGAAACCACATTTTCCTGACTCAGCATGAAAATGGGGAAGGTAGAGAACTTTGGAAGGTCGCCTAAGATGATCCATTCACGTATAAACTAAAGGATAGTTCAGATGGATTCAAGAGTAATTGTGAGAAAGCGTACCTGTGAGGGAGGTTCAAACATTTCAGTGGAAACCGTGTAGGTGTCTGAGTGCTCATTAGGAAAGGAATTCTGTGAAAAGATGGGATAGCACTCTGACTTAGAGCCAGTTCAGAGGGGCAGCACAGGAACTGTCTGATCACTTCTTTCACATCTTAACAGCTTAATTTTCCAGGAAGAGGATTTTAAACATGGTCAAATGGCATAGCAAGAACATAACATTCTTTGAACGGGCTGAAGATTTGTTGCTTCTTCAAGAACCACTAGTTCAAGTCCCTCAAATATATTTCCTTGTCCCTTAACACTGTCCTGAGCCTGAGCTCAATCCACTAAATCCTATAAATAAGTAAATATCTTGCCAAATAACTCTGAGTGCTGTGCACTGAAGGGAGGATGCTGAAGGGATAAATGATGCACACATCTCAGCAAGAAATGATTCCCAGACAGTCCAGTAAGCCATTTACTTTGATTTGCTCTCCCACTTAAGAGAAGATGGATGTCTTGAGGCTTTCCTGGAGAAGGAAAGGTGGCTTGTGAGCAAAAGTGCTGGAGGGAGGTGAGACAGTAGTGCCACGCCAGATAAAACAGAAAGAGGTGTTCAACTATTTGTTTTTCCTGAAGCTGCTGGGTAGAGTCTTGCCGTGAATTCAACACTGTGGTCATTTGGAGGGAGACATGCATGTGATGACTGTCCTCATTGGTTACCCATTCCCGTAGATCAAGCATGGAGCAAAGTGCAATGACAAGTTCACAAGAGGAGCTTTTACCCTGTGCAGCTTTGGCTCCCTGCCTTCAAAGACGTCTGGAAATATGTCACTGTGGCCTGCTTTTGAAGGATGACGCTGGCCATTACCAAGTCCTAAACTAAAAGTTACATGAATGAGCAAATGTGTCCCTTCAGGGATGATGGAACAAATCCTGGCCTTGATGGCTAGGCAGCAGAAGTCATGCCATCAATTTCTACTGCAGTGTACTGAGAGGCCAGAAAACTCTACATTGTTGGTCCAGCAAGCCAGGGATAGAGATCAGAGCAGCGAAACTATTTTGGTTGTAAAAGGACCTGTGCTCCATGCTGCATAACCAAAGGCCTGAAGGGACCTCATCGGTTATGAAGAAAAAGTCTTTGATGTCAAAGTAGCATGATACGTTTGGTTCCCATCAAAGAGAGCAGCAAATGCAAATTTCTCCTGAAGAACAAACCTCCAGCTGCAGATGAGTCTAATTTAGGGACTCTTTGAATGCCCACATCTTTCCCAGTCCTGATGTTCTAGCCACATACATCACTGTCCAATGACCCTACAATAGGACCTAAGTGACTTCAGAATTTAGTCCCTCTCCCATTGATGACTGCTGAGTTGCAGGAGAGCAGAATCAGAGCCTCTTTTCCTTGAGTTCCTTCACCATCCTGCCGCAGAACCTCTCAGCATTTCAACCCGTCTGCTCAGCTTCAATCTCCCTATTTCATACCAACACAAGTGAACCTATGAATAAACCACATGAGCAAAAATGTTAAATTCTCCCCAAAGCCCAAGCAACTTATCACCCCAAGCTCCTTCTCCCTGGTCCCTGTCCCAGCTCCCTCTTGCCAAGCCGCACATGTTCTCTGGCCTGGGCGCCCCATGCAAGGAAGCTGGTGACTTGTAAAAAAAGAAAACTGAGTCATGAGGTCATACTATTATCACATTTCTATTCCAGTGCTTTCTCTCGCTGCCTACAATTATCACTCTTTTATTCTTGTACTTGGCTTCTTAGACTTTGATCTAGTCCTTTGCTTCATATCCTTTGATGCATTTTAGCTTACATTGTCTGTAACCTGACCCCTTGCCATCTAATTCCACCAACTTCTCACAACCCATATCAACCACTCTCTCCCCTCTTTCATCTTTCTTTTGTATAAATGTATATAGAGCCCTAACAAAGAAACTACAGTGTAGTTGTAGCACTTCCAAGATCCTTAGAAGTGCTGGATAAAATCTCTATGCATTTATTTTGCTCCCACTAGGTCATTTTAAAACATTTTTATTTATTCTTTTTTTTTTCTCTCCTAGAGAAAGTGTAAAATACTATGGAAAGAAAAGATAAATATGTTTTTTTTTCTTCATTGATTATGAAATCCTGTTTTAATTATTTTTGCTGTAAAACTATCTTCAAGTTCATTCCAATGACATTAAGACTGTAGAGACGCAGTATGTTTTCATCATTAAATAGTGGTAGGCTTTGATCATGTTTACTTTCATTGACAAAAAGGAAGGAGAGAGCAGAGCTTACATTGTAAATACCAATTAGTGCAGAACTACAGTGTGCGTGCATGTACTTATAAATGTATAGTTAGAGGAAGGAAAATAATTTGTTCCCTGCAAAGTAGGAAATGTGAGCTAAAATATATGGTCCTTTTTTGCAATGTCTAAATAATGTAGAAACAGACTTTCTGTTCTCAAAGGTGATTCAGGAGCCTGAAGTCTCATTAAATCAATGGACTGCAGGGCTTGAGTTTCCCTGAATGTTTGGGAATATTCTTATCGATATCTTCAGGGGGAGGGAAGCGCTACCTTATCCTTTGATTTCACACTCTCTGGCCACCCATTTGTCTGTGATTCTGCAGAGGGGTGAGGAGAGTGGGTGATAGAAATAAATGGTTCTTTGCCCAATCTTTTTAGAAGGAATGCTATTTGGGTTGTGTATGAAAACATGGGTATTTTTTGTGAAGACAAAAAGCAAAAAACAGAAATCTGCTCTCTAAAGCCAATTCAGCATGAAAATCTGGTGGAAATAACGCTTTTGACAACTGCTGCTACTCCACCAACTTGATGTTCAAATTTCAAGCAGGCCTTTGGAAGGGAGCAGTGTCCCTTGCCCATTCCCCTCTGCCCTCCTAAACTGGTTGGTGCAGTGCTGTGACAGAGCTGGCCAAGTGCCATGGCTTAAAACATTCTCCGTCCTGGTCCCTGCCCTGGCTCTCCATCTAGAGGGTCAGACCTGCCTCAGGACCTGGCTTCTAGGTCCCTTTCCCTCCTGCAGTTTCTTTTCTTCCTGAAATGTTGTGACTGCAAATATTTCCTATGAATAGTTTGAAAGTTTTCTAGCTAGTAAATGCCTCCACCGCCAGCAGTTCCCAGGGATGTCAGACAAGCAATATTGCAGGTGCTGGAAAAAAAAAATAAAAAGGAACTTAAAGGAAACTCGGATTTTCACTTTAACCTGCAGTAGCTGCTTACTTAAACACCTTTCCTTGGCTGCTGATTTCAATCTCTAAAATCACTTTTTTCCATAATGATGGGCCAAATGGTTCCTGGGTAGTTTGAACACCTGTGGACCTGGCGTGCTGAGCCTGTGAATAATGCAGATGCTGCAGTTTGCTCTGCACCTCTCTGGTTCATGTCCCTTCCTGGCTGGCAAAACTCTGATGGTAACAGGATTTTGCAGCCGGAAAATAGGTCACCTTCAAAGTTACATATTTATATATGCATGCATGTGCCCAGCTGTGTGTGCAAATGTACTCAGAGAAAAAAGGATGCCACTTAATGAATTACTTTTTAGGAAGGATGTGAACTTTCAGGTGGTGTGTGTGTGAATAGATGTACTGTGAAGCTTAAAAAAAACAGGTGAGAATTCCAGTTTTGCCCCTCATGAAAGCCTTCATCAAAGTTTCAGATGTTTTTTTGGAATGACTGAGGTTGCAAATAAGGAAGAAGGCTTCAGAGTGAACCTGGGTATATTTCTTTCTTGGATAAGAGTCTTTCAAGAAAGACTAGTCTATCAATAGATTAACATACGGCCTTGGGTTGGTTGAGGTTTGGGGGTTTCACCGAGTATGTGTTCATGCTCATGTCTGTGCATGTCCTCAGAAAGAGAATATGTCCTTGAGATGAACTGCAAGAATCCTGCCTCTGAATAATCAATTATTTTATTTAGAGGTTTCTGTGTACAGTGGTGAACCAGCAAGTTTATTTATACTGGAGATGTTTCCCTTCCATAATTGATGCCTAAATCAGCTCTGGTCTTTCCTCAGCCTGCAAGTCCTCTAATGTGGTAGTGCGTGAGGCAGCTTTGAATTTGGCATGAATGCTTTGCTTACAGTTAATTATGCATGTGGTAGTCGCAAAGGCACTGTTTAAGGGGTAGGGGAAGTTTCTCCTTCAGCTTCCAAGTTTTCAGGGGAAAACACTTTGTGTCGCAGGACTCAATTGTTGGATTCACATCTTCCCGTGGATCTTCTCTGATTCCATTTCATACTCTGTCTACTCAAGAGCTGTTGTAGTTTGGTGACCATAAAGTCCAGGAAAATCCCTTCAGCTTATGATTTCAGAGCTGAGAGAGAGATATTCAGTATGGAGCTGTTGTCTGTGATGGGGAATACCTTTCTCCACAAATGTACTGTTTTTCCAGAGCTCCACTACTGATATTGCTTCTCTCACAAGTCTATCTGTAGTCATATAAAGTACTAGGCGACCTCAGCTGTGCTTCTGTAATACGTATGAGGCTTGAAATATATGATGCCTCTCTGCATAACCATTGTAATGAACTAAATGTTTGCTGGAAATCATGAGGAGTTTATCATTTCTTTCAAAATAGATAGAATGTCCTCCCTGGCTCCATGCGACATTGACACCACCAGCACTTGTGCAGCCATGCATTTTAATGTGGCTGCTAAAACCCTTTGGTAATTAGTTAAGGGAGTAGGAACCCGAGGGGCTGGCCCTCCTGCTCAAGCAAAACCACTCACAGTTGTTCAGTTCAAATCATTAGATCTGGGCTGATTTACACCTCAGAGGTCTGGGTCGAGGTCTTTCTTCTGCATAATTGATGTTGGCCGTGCTCTGGCTCCAGTAGTCTGGGATTTAGCCTACTTTTTTGCTAGTAGTGAATCTTGACGCAGTCTAAGGATGATAGTCTTGCAAAGGAAAGAGAATCAAACCAGACAGAAGATGCTTCCTGCCTTATAAATCCCTGGATGTGTTTTAAGCTTCTTTTCTGCTTTTTCATGGAGGGAAGAACTTATTCTGCATCTTAGTCCTTATGGACCAAAAGGTCAAACACCCTGCTGAGCTCCACAAGACCACTGGCATTAAGAGGCTGTTGGCCACTTTCTTTTCCTGGTATCAGAAAGGATTGAAGTGAGCAGAGGTTACTCCACATAAGTGTAGCTGAAAGGACATCTACACGGTAATAAAAACTTAACCGCCCCAGCCATTAAATCAAGGAGTATCAGATCCTTTGATGGAAATATGAGTGTCTCTAAACTGGAGGTAATCGAGGACTCAATTTGACACACATGGTCCTGACATCTCATAAAATGTCACGAATGCTTGACCTGGGATTTTCAAGACACAGCTGGTTCTCTGGGGTGGGATTTAGGTGGTGGTGGGAGGTTGAGGAGGTGATGGTTAATGTATCTTAAGAACTTGGGGAACCATTTATAATGCTCAAGGAAAAAAAAAAGGAAAGAAAGAAAGCAAAAAAAGCAGCAGTTGCTCATTTAGATGATTTGGGGTAGCATATTATAGCATTTCTTCTTGTCTGAGCTGGGCCTTGTGAAATCCACTTTGAGTCTTAATGGGGCAATTAGTTGGTACAAATATCCTTTTAAAATTAGGATTTTTTTTTTTTGCATTTGGAATAATCTGTTAATAAATAATGGAACTTGTAAATGAAGGAGATTTCAAATGGCATATAGTCCTCTAGGCTGAGGTTTTCTTTTACCCCTTTAAAGGATCTAGATGCCAAATTCCTATTCCAGTTATTGGTAACTTTGTATCCAAATCACTTTAACAGCTTTGAACAGCTCAGCTGTAATATGGCAGATTAATATGACCACAAATTAACTGTGAAGAACATGGAATAAGAGGAGTACGGCAAACAAAATCCATCTGTCTTTATATGGTCCTCACCCAGATCTCCCCAAAGGATGAGACTTAGCAGAGGCTGCAGCTTTCTGGAGAGCCTGAGTTTTTGCTTTGGGAAGTTCCTCTGGGAGGGTTTCTCCCCATGGAGGTCTGTGTCTTCTGCTTGATGCTCAGCTACAGGGATGTGGATAGACATGGCGGAATTCTGCTGGGGAAACAAAAAAGGAGACTTTGTGAAGGAGCCCAACAGCATTTGGTTTGCTCCGAAGCAAGGCTGAGGCAGGTTGCATGAGCAAGGTAATAAGAAGAGCTTGATAAAAATGCATTGCACATCTTACTCCATCCATCCTTCCCACCATACCGTCCAACTTTCGAGGAGTTGCATGTGCAACTTCACCAGATCAAAAGTCTCTCACATTCTTTCTCTAGGAATTTGCAGATGTATGTGTTCCAGTATGGTACCCTTTCAATTTTCAATCAATCGAGAATTTCTAAAACCTTCCTTGTTTCTCTTAAGCAGCTCACAGCATTGCAAAAGGCTTGACTTTGCTTGACTAGGTGGCAGATAGCAAATGTTTCCATTCAGAGCACCTCTGCCTTCTTGTAAAAAGCAGTCTATACATGACCATTTCTATACATCTCTATTTTTAACATCTAAAAAAAGCAACTCCCTCTATTTTTAGATGCAATTCAGTTCTGTAGGCTGGCTGGTTCTAATAAAAAAATTCCTCACTCTCTAAAGAAAACCTTGCATTCAAATCACAAATCCAGGGGAACGTCCTGTACTATTAGCAGACCTACTAAGATGAAAACCTTAGCTCGTTTGCAGTCCCTACAAACAAAAACATTAATCCAGGCTTGAGAGGAAAATAGGCAGGGACCAGGCACTAAACCCAGCAGGTTTTTCTACCATGCTTCCCCTGGCCATGAAAAGCAGAAAGAAGAACATCTCCACCAGTTAAGAATGGTCAAGACCCTGGACATCTTTTGGATCTCTTTTCATCTGGCCCACTTGGGTTAGTTGCTAGCTCCACTCCTGGCAACTGATCCATCAAGAGTGAACTGCTCAGCACAACTCAGGCACCTAGGAGAGAGGCTGGAAGCCTCATTCTTTCTTGAGTCTTAGCTTAAAATCTGTGAGTATTAGATAGTGTTAATAACTTAGCATGCAGTGCAGGGATAAATATCTTAGAGAATCTGTGAGTGTGTCTGAAATTGGAAGTGGAAGCACTGTGAATACAGAGATGAAGAGATAGTTTCTTGATGCACATGTTGGTCCCCAGGGTATGAAGCAAACTACAGTGTGTTTCCCTGTATAAAAACTGTACCTCAGGAATATGAACGGGAATGGAGTGCGATTAACAAGTGATTGCCCTGAAAAACTTGTAGAGCAGAAAGAAACCAAAAGATCTACTCTTCTTTTGTGTGCATGTGGCCATATATATTCATCTTTCATCTGTAAATCAGGTGCCAAGGAAGTGCACCAGGAGCACTCAGAGGGAAACCTGCTTCAGCAACCCTGAACACCTGGTCATGCAACTGAAGGAGAGTGGAATGAGAGAGAGAGAGAAAAAGAAGATCAAGCTGAGTTATAGCATGTTATGGTGTCTGCATATGACGGTGATTGACAGGACAGAAATGCCTAAGAGAGGAGATACCTGACCTGTCAGAGAGTCACCTGGATATGCGAGAGCTTCTAAGTTGTTCCAGACAATTGAAGTTTTCAGGGGATAAAAAGCCCAATTAAAAGCACCTTACAATGAAGGTGATGTGTCTAACATAATTATATCCAATTTCATGCTATATCTAAGAATTCTCAGTCTAATTGGTGATGTTGCCCACCAGTTGCTTTCCCTATTTGCAGTATAAACTGGGCTGATTTTATTCCTTTCAAAGGAAAGAAATTAGTGACTTTTTAGCCTTTACAGCATGAAATGTTGTATCAAGAAGCGGGAAAAATGACATGGTCTTTTTCCCATTGTGTGGGTGAGAATCAAGGATACTTATCAAAACGTATCCCCTGCCCCAAGTGGCGTTTTGCCCATTCCTATTTACACATGTTACCATTTACTCAATGGAGTCCTTTGTTTCCCAAACTGACAGATTATTCCAATTGTGTGTGGAACTTGGGTTTGTGTGTTACTGTCCACTGGGGGCTAAGAAAACACCAAAGATGTTATCCAATACCATAACTAACAGAATGGCATGAAGAATTCAAAACCTGTGAGCAAAAGCTGTTTTTTTGCCTTGACCCCTGGACTGCCCTGGCTTGTGTTTCAAGCGTCTACATTTTTATCTAAAGAAGGAAACTCCTTTTGTTACCTACCAGCTTGATTATTTGCAAGGTGTTACACACACAGTTCACAAGCATTCGAGTTCAGGGTGGTCTAGACTATATTTTATAGCATTAATAGGTCACAGCCAAATGGCAGAGAACATTGTTTTTAATAGCTGTTTCAGCAAGGATCTCAAATGTTAAAATTTGCGCTTCTATGATGTCCACTAATGTAACCTTTTTATTTAACTTTTGAAGTGGTCGGGTTGGCTCCTGCAACTTGAACACATATATTTACTGTTTGGAGTCAAGGATATAATTTTGTGTCTCTGCTCTGTCCTGAGGTCAAACTCTGCAGTGCAGCCTTTCCCTTGCACAATGAGAAAGAAAGCAAGTTAGGCACAGATGGGAATGAAGTTGCACAAGGTGTTAACCTGGTGGCTGCAGGATTGCTGGCTAATATGGAAAATATGCTTGGTGACTTGTCACTTCTGATAAAAACAGAAGTGGAAAGGGGAGATGAACCCCTCTGTTTATTTAGCCAAAGACAGCATGACAGATTGGCGGCCAAGATTAGTCTGATGCCAATTTCTGCTGAAGATGAAAGTAGGTAGGGGAATACACTAACAGGTATAATGACCTATTTGTGTACTAGAAGATATTTTTGCATTGCCTAGAGTTTCATAAACATCTTAGCAAATGACATGTCAGAATGGGAGGCAAGGCCTTGCAACTGGAAACCTTTCCGCATTCTGGTTTTGCTCCGTGTACGACGTTTTGGAGTGCAATGATGCAGCTTTACAAAGGTCTGCATGCGACAAGTCCTTGCTCTCTTCATTTCACGCAGAGTGCACAGTCATGCTTAAATGAATTAAAATGAGAGTTTTTCAGGATTATGGACTGAGCTAGTTAATGGCCAGCTTTTGCTCAGAGAAGAGAGCTGTTAAGAAAGAATAATCATCTCCCAAACTGTACCACTACCTGACCTGCATACAAATGCTCTTGATGGATAAAGTAGCAATCCAAAGGTTTATAAACAGCTCTATCAGGCAATAAATATGCCTGATAGACATTTTGTGCCAAGACACATGCCAAGACATTTTGTTGTGCTCTCTGTTTTCAAACGTTACTGCTAATGTCTGTTTCCAGTGGGATCAGGAGCCTGGAGGTCCACATGTGAGCAGTCCACCTCCCTCATGGGTTGTGACCACAACTTGGTGACCGCTATGGCATGAACAGGCACAGGTCCAAATCTTGATAGCACTAAATCAAGAGCAGGGAGGCTGCACATGGCCTGTGCTTTGGTCTGTGGGAGAAGGCACCGCTTTTCTCTGCTCTCATACCTGCTGACTGAACGATACCTTGCGATTGGTATCTGGTCTGGCTCACCTCCAGCATTTTGACAGACCGAAATTATAGAGGATGCTTGATAAGCATTTGGAAGTGCATATACCTGAAGCTAAGTTTTAGAGGAGGTGTTAACACCGGTGCTCTTTCTGACATCCATAGTGCAGTGAGTTCTAGTTCTTGGCACCTGTGTTTTCCCATCAAGTAACACTCATTTGTTATCATATATACACACCGGAGATTTACATAGCTTGTAGGGGTGAATCATGCATAATTGTGGCTTCTTACATGACAGTTCATATATTAACAGCTAACTTAAATTTGTGCTCAGCGCTTAGGGAGTGTAGCAGAAGCGTGTGGATCTCTGGCGTTGGAACTGTATTTATCGTTATCTGGAGGTAAAACAGCAGCTTAGTGGTTAAAAATGAAATAGGAAAATAATTGCCAGTTTGATTTGGTTGTACCGTAGAAAACATTGCCTTGATTGATGTATCTATCTCTATATATCCAGTGAAAATATGACAGAAACCACGAACCAACCATTGTTATATGGAACATACTGAACGTTGGTAAAAGATTATTAAACATTTTCCTTAGGTCCTGCAGTGCCTCTTTCGGAGGGAGCAGGAGGCCATGGACACAGAGAGATGGCTGATCTGTAGACTAAGGATTTGGCATAGGTTTGGGGAAGTTCAGCAGCTGGTGTCCCGAGGTGCCCAGAGTATCACACACAGCTGTGTCCATCCATTGCGGTGGCCTTACCAGAAGAATTGCCTTGCCACCACAGCCTCTGGCATCTTGCGAGTTGTCTCCAGCTCATTTTGCATTATCCTGCCCCAAAACATCATGGGGGTGGTGAAAAGTTACATCCACAGTCATGCATGTGTTCCCACGGGCAGCAGGGGACTCATTTCACAGGTGATCCCATTTCACAGGTGATCCCATTTCACAGGTGATCCCATCTGTGGGCTGATGCTCACATCTCCCAGGGGCTGGAGCCCCCTGGATTCCTACATAAGGGCTATAAACCAAGCTTGCTTTTCTTGCCTCTGTGCTGAGTGCACTCTGCTAACACATCTCCTACCACAGCTCTGATATCTTGTCTGAGCGGCTGGATGCGCGTGCAAAGGGAAGGGTGACATGGTGACCTCTCCTTCTGGTGAGATGTGTGGAAAAGATACAGCATCAGAGCCCATGAGCCGTTTGGCCAGAGGGCAGGAAGGTGGGAGCAATGGGAACTGTGGATACTGCAGCACTAGCGAGGGCAGACACCTCTGCATGTTGCTGTGTGGTGAGTAGGCAATTCTGGCCACCGTGCATAGCGTGCTGGGGAGTGGTGCCCTTGGGGTGTTGAAATTAGGGTTTTCTAATGGATCTCCTAGGGGTTGATAGATTTAATGAGTGAAGTAAGTCTGCTTTTATTTATTTTAATTTTTGGCAGCGGCTGTAAGGGGAATTTCATGCATTTTTCTGGCTGTTACTGCTTGTCTGGGCTATTTGGATGTTGAGGTACACTTGTCTCCTTCATGTTGGACCTTTTTCACAGTAACTGAGATAATGTGCCATTGCAGAAGCTGTGGTATACCTGTATTGTTGAGCTGTCCTGTATAGTTTAACAAATGAGCTCCAGAATGACTGATAGGCACTGCAAGTGTGAGAAGTATTTGATTAGAAGCTCATCAGTAGATTGGAGAGGCTGTAGAGATACGTTATTGACCGTCTATTGACCTGCCAGCTCTGTAACAAACAAACAATCTGTTAAAGGTTGGGGTGGAGACTATGGAAACCTTCGTTCAGGCATTTTTAACTCATTATGGATCTTTGTGTCAGTGTTGCAGACCTTATTTTCATTCTCACTTTGGTATTCTCCTCTATTCTGCTCTTGCGTTTCTTGCCTTTATCATTCCTGAGGGCTTTTGGCAACTTTCTACTGCTGTGCTGACTTGTTGTACTCTGTGAACAAAGCCTGAGAGGGATGAGGCTTAGCTGACACTTTGTGTGATACTTCTTTTTCCATCTTCATTTCTCCCAGAAATCCCTGCTACTGACTATACTATGAAAACCAAGTTGTCTCTTGTTGATAATCTCTTAAGACCCTGTTCTGATAAGAAACAAAACATTGCCTTTGACTTCAGTGTAGCTATCCAAGGAATAAAATGTTCTATGCAAAGTGAATAAGGATATTAGAAACTAAATCTTCTGATATAAATCAGTGCAACTCTGTAAGCATAATGGCTTGTACTAGGCACAGATCTGGCCTGGGGCAATATTTAGCTTTTGTTATAATCTCTCCCTACACTTCAGCTTCTTTCACCTTGTAATGCTCCTTTTGTTGCTCTGTTGAACATCCTCTACTTTGTCACAATCTTTCTCATAATTAGTT
>NW_010576382.1:75252-99513 GCF_000705375.1 Tinamus guttatus | reverse complement strand
GAGGCCAAATCAGAGCTATACACAAACAGTCTTTCTTACCCCCTGCTTTATGATTGTAAGGTTTTGGATGGAGAACAGCAGCCCTCAACAGAATTGCTGCCTTTGCTACCTCAGCATCTTGCCAAATCTGAGATAAATGTCCATTGAAGCATAGATATCCATAAATCTTCTCTTCCTATGAAGATTCCCCCCACCCTGCTTTCTGAGATGGTGAAATACATACATTAGGTATTTCACTTAGGTGAAATCAGTGAGTAGTAGATATAGATATATATATAGATGTAGATATATATAGTGAGTAGGTAATATTTCTACTCCACTTCTTAAATATAAGAACAGAATACATATTTATCCCCAGACTATACTATATCAAGTAACAGACACAGCTGGAAGTACCCACCATCTCTTCAGCTTATTCTGTACAGGTTTGGAAGGCAATATGGAAGTGACCCTGTGTCACATGCTCCAGGTGTCCCTACTTGAGCAGGTGAGTTGGACTAGATGATCTCTAGAGATCCCTTTCGACCTCAACCATTCAGTAACATCTAGTGGGAGTTGCATGAAAAAGTAATGTCCTTTCTTAATTTTATGAATGCAGTAACAGCTGAAAGAATCTCTATCAAAAAATCTTGCAATTCCTCAGTGAGGAAAAACTGTTATATTATGAACATGTTGTGATATAATGGTCTGGAAGACCATCTGCCCTCTGCTGCTGTGCACCACTGAGTGCCACTGAATTTCATAGTTAATCATAAACTCTTGCCCTAAGTTAATTGATGTCCTCATTATGTCATACTAATTGCAGCTTAGGAGACTCTTGTGCCATTAACTTCTTTCAACACAGTTAGCTTACAGCATGAAGCAGCAGAAATAAGGAGAAAAGCATTTCAGAACCAAATTGGCTGTCAGTATGACCAACACATCACCATTTAAATTTGAAAGTGTCAGAATAAAATGTTCCCATCGTACATATTTCTCACTCTGCAAATTTCATGGAAACCCAAGTTAGAGTACCCCTCACTGACACCTCTGGTAGTCATTATCAGCAAACCAGGGACTGAGTGGCAGTCAAAGTGCTATAGTTGCTGGTTGAGTACCTTGCTAGAAATGTGAAAGACCTGAGGTTTTCACACCGAACTTGAGACTGTCAACGCTGTCTAAGAAAATCTAATGCTCTTGTGATGAAGCTTGAGTTCGTCACCCTGCAGCTTCTCTGCAGGACTGCGTATATTGAAAGTCAAGGATAGTCACACTGTTTGGGTTGGGAGGTTTAAAGAAAAGGTGATTCTTCTCTACCTGGAATGATAGAGTTTATGGGATGGGAAAAGTGGTGGAATGGGTTGGTGGTTATTGTGGGAAGTTACCAGGTCTTGCTCTCATAACTAAGAGGCTTCTTAAAGACATTTTCTTCAAAACACCCTTTCTACATCAGGAGCTGAAGTATTATCAGCTAGTGAGCTGTATCTGTCCCCACAATATCTAATGTGTATCTGCCATGTATTTCACCCTTCATTCTAAGTACTTGCAGTCCTGCATTGCTGTGATAACTACCAAGGAACCCATCTGTTTTGGAGCCACACTGATAACCCTCTTGCAGAGTGCTTATTTTTGCTCTTTCCTGTTTTATTCTTCTCTTAATCCTAGTTAAAAGCTATTGAAGGCTTGTTCTTTGTAAGCATTTTACCCAAGGCATGATTCCATCTCAATGTTAATCCCAATAATCTTGGAAACCAACCTGTCTGATTGACCTTCTAAATACATCCCCTGCATAAGTAGATGATATGGACACTGAGGATGAGTATCCTTCCTGCCTACCACCTGATGCTTATTCAGTGGAGTCAGCAGAGATCCTGGCCCAAGGTGTCCCAGCAGAAATTTCACATTTACACTGGAGATGGTTAAAATTGCATTTTGAAATGTTGCATCAGGGTGCAGTCCGTCACTAATATTATCTTTCAAAATTCCCAGGCTTACACATCATGATGTGTCATGTCTGGTGAAAAGCAAAACTTGATTTGACTGATGTGCTGGGATGAACTTATTAGTCATGATGAACCTTTTAGTCATGTTGCATCTGCCTCAGTGCAGAGAGGCTCCTAAGCAAGGACATGAACAAACTGCTATTCATGAAGTTCAGCTGACTAAAAAAACTTCCTTTGACAACAGACATCAATAGTTTTGGAGAAACTTATGAATAACATAGGATATTCTGATGAATAGCCTCTTTATTGGGAACATCTTAATAAGCTGTCAGGAATAAAAACCGGAAAATCAAATGCTAAATTTTCTGTCAGAGAGAGTTGTGGAGTGGCATATGAATTTAGCATTGTCATCATCCCTAAGAAATGAACTTAGACACCAGGGAGGAATGAGTATTACTGTCTATGGTACATCCCTGAGTCCATGCTCAGAAGTTTCCATGGATAACCACCATCTCTATTACCAAAGAAATTTATTTATTTTATTTTCTTGCTTTTATTTCCAGCTAGCATTTTTTAAGTTTGGAAATTGAACCCTTATCGCATACCAGTGGATGATGCTTTTCATGCAGTGGAGGGAAGCAAGTAGAGCAGCAGGAGGAGTTGCCTGGATGCGTTTGGATTTTGACAAAAATTCCCACAGCCTTATCACTAGAGATAGCAAAGATTTATGTGATTGACCCTGGCAGCTGCTCAGGATTGGTCTCTACCAAGAGCTGATGCAGCAATGAGAGGTACCTTGTTCACTTGTCTGAAACTAGTTCCTTGCTCTAGGAGGCTGAGAAGTGGTGGTTGAATTTTTTACCTTTTTTTTTTAAACTCTTTTCAGTTGAAAAAGATATGTGCCACAGTTTCTCATGGCCAGTGCTCATGGTGTCATGGGAGCTCAGCCTCTGTCTGTTGTTTAGCAGTTCATTAATATTAGTCCTGCTGGCCAATGCCACATGGTTTTGTATCAGGTTCTGCTGCCAGCTGATGGCAGTTTGAGCTGGTAAAAGCAGCAGGCATCACCAGGCAGCTCGACAGACAGGACACATCTCTTAGGTAGTGGCCTAACCGACCTCAGTGTCTATAAAACCTTTGAAACAGGCATCTGTGCAAGACAGTGTTGTACCAGACCCTGTTGACTGCTTTCAAAATCTTTATGGAAGATCTCACTGCTTGCAAATCTAGGAACTGCAAATTTAGCTAATGTAAAATCATCTACCAGCAACGCCACCAAGCTTTTGTTCTTTTAAAAATTATTTTCTCCAGGCATAGATCCATTTCTTAGTCATTTAGAGACTGATGTAAAGCTCATCCCAGTGATTAGAAAGACTCCTATTATCTTCTCTGGCTTTAGATTGTGTCCTCAAAGTTTAATCTTGCTGCTGTTCAAGTCTTTGGAAAAAAAACTTTGTTGGTTTGAGTGATGCTGGATTAAGACTATCTATTGTCTCAGGGAGTGCTGCACTTCATGATGCAACATGACCTTTTGTTTTCAGAACTTGATCTTTAGCTCTGCAGACTTGGCAATTTCAAGTCAGCAAGACAAGCACATCCTTTCCTTCTTTAATGAGGCCATCTGGGAGGATGTTGCTCTCATAAGCACTACCTCTGCAATAGTTCCATCATTCTGTGTTGAAAAATTTTATGCCAAATATAAATGTGGGGAAACATCCCCCTCCAGCTTGTGATAAGTGGTTGAACCTGGCACAGCCTGCGGGGAGGGTAAGCTGCCAAAAAAGCTTTGCAGTGTCTACAGAGGAGAGAACGTGGAATTTTCTGCTCTTGGAACAGTGTCCTCCTGGGAGATGGCATCTGTTTTTCTCCATGTATTGCTTTGCTTATCTACTCCAGATCGGTGTCTGAATGCTGGTTGTTCCATCTGTCTAAGATGCTCTTAACATAGGTGTATTCTGCAGTTAAAGGCCCACTCTAACTGCTCACTTTGTTAATGAAGAAAAATCATTTCATCTTATGATCTAGCTCTAATTGAGACAGTTGATAGAAGCCGTATTTTCCTAAATCTCTCTCTCCAGACTTTTTCCAGCTGGTGTACCAGATATACTGATGGAGCTACATGTAGTTTAACAGCTTTATTTGTAGAGTGTTGATGACGCACTAGTTGAACTATTAAGAGGTATCTTTGCATTTCATTTTTGTTCCTTATAGTAAAGTTTCACACCTGGACTTCTGAGGCAGGATGTGTTAAGTCTGGCAGATTATTCAGATTCTGTGCACTATTTCAGATAACAGCTCCTCCGTCTGACTCCACAGATCCGAAACTATGTGCTTTTCTATGTCAGGTCTAAATCTGAAAACCTTGTTTCTGAGCTGTACCTCTGAAATTGTTAACCCACAATCAAAGATGCTTTGCCAGGTGACCATCAGGTGCTATTTCTTGAGCACATACATTTTGTGGAGCTCCAGTTCCTGATTTGTCCCTGCTTTCCAAAACACTACAAGCAATAACTTCTGTTCTTAACCATTTGTGTTTTCCTCACTGAGCTACAAAATGACTGGTGCCTAGACCAATCAGTCGTATATATGACAGTGGGTGAATCTTGTTTTTCTAGGAATCAGGAGTTGACTTAATATTTTCACAGCTTTCTGGTAATTTGAGCAGTTTGTTATCTTTTCAGAATGCTAGATTTTGAAACGGTAAGGGACCTTTTGGAATTTTTTTCTTCTCTGTAAGAAACCAGGACTGGCAGAGATTGGAGACTCAGGGGAAAAAATGTGCATGGTTTTTCAGATGATGGGGTTATGATTTTATTTGTATTCCAGCCAGGTTTTAAATTCATGAAGGTTTGAAACTTGCTTTGCTGGATTTTATGAATATGTAATGAGTACTGAATTTATGTATTCTACCCATTTTGGAAGCAAACGACCAATTGTGATGTTTAGAAGCTGCACACTAATGTCATACCTCACAGGAGCTCCTGAAATTGTTCTGTGACATTCAGAAAATACTGTCAAAGTTCAGAAATAACAGGGTGGTTATCCAATTTGGAAAAATACAAATGCAGCAAAAACAAAGAAAAATATCCCTCTTCCTTCCTCCCTGCCAAAAACAAAGCTAACATTCACCGATTCAGTAAATTTCACGTTTGACAGGATTACTGTATGAATGACAAACTGACAAGTTGTGTCCCTCTTTACTTGTTCCAGCCTCACATTTGCTTGCAAATTCATGCAAAGTTTAACTGCTTTGTCTTGGAAGATGTTGGTTCTTCTGTGAAAAGCAGCTTCTCAACCAACCTGTTTCCTCCCTCAGACTCATTGGTTCTGCAATGAGTGAAGTGTGGCTTGTGCTCAGCCCAAGTGCTCTGAAAACTAAACCCAAGGCTCCCAGCTGGCATGAATGGCACTCCAGGGTCCCTCTCCTCTGTTATCTCCTTTTATTTCAGATGATTGCATAAGATTTATTCTAGTTAAGTGTGTTTTAGAGTGAATAACAAGTTATTTAGCAGGGAGCTTGGGTCTGCAGTGCTTTCCGCTGTGGCCGTGTCTCCACAGAGCTCTCATGCGGACTGTGCAGTCACTTCATCTTGTGCCGTTTACCAAAGGCACTACATCCTCTCACGGGTGTTGGTCTACCTGAACAGCCCATCAGCACATTCCTGGGTTGGCTTGAGGAGAACCACTTGAGAATGGCTGTAGATAGTCCATTCCCTCCAGGAATGTGCTAAACAAGCTGTCTCGTCAGGTCTCTGCAGCTGCCTGTCTGCAGGGTTGGGTTTCCAGCCAGGGCAGAAGGGAACTATAGTTCCCTTGACCTGATTTAAATCCCACTTAGACCCCTAACTTCAGAGGAATAAACCCGACCAAACCTTGATGTGCACTTGCCACAATAGCAGAAACCAGCAGCCCAAATCAGGTCACCACCGACAAGTGGACGCACAGCTAATGGCTCACCCCTGCTGCGGGCAATTAGAAACCTCTCTTTTTTTAGAGATACCGTATCTCTTTCTTATCTTTTCTTCTTGAATCAAAACACGTCTGAGATGAAGTCCTGATACCTGCAGTCTAAGAAAACTAGATTAGTAATTGCATCTTCCACATGCTGGTCCACTCCTTCCTTCACACACTCCCTCCTCAAGCATGTGGACTTTTCTTATGATGTTCTTCAGTGACTCTTTGTTTTGAGTCAAGCCAATTTTCTTCCAGCTCCCAGGCTTTGCGTGTCGCTCCTGATTGAGGATGCCTTGCTATCCATGCCAGAGCATTACGGGCTTAAGGCCCTTGATTTTGTAGACTTCATCTTAAGGCAGCACATGGAAGAGGTGACTTCTAATCCAATCTTTCTTTTTCTTGGATCTCATGCTGCTTATCTAAAAAACCAAAATACCTTTGTGCTTTTAATGGAGTTATAGGCACTTCAGATTGGTATTAGGCTACCAATACAGAACTCCAATTACCCATTTAATGAGTAATTCCTGGTTGCAAATGCAAGCCGAAGTGCACTTGACAAAAACATGAATTAAGACATTTTTAAGTGGTTTAAGTGAAAGCGTTCAGCACACAGATTCTCGGTACGACATTTCTTTACATTTTCTGCAGAGCAAACCCAAGTCACTGTCAACGTAGGGGCATCGCTTGGCTTTTGATAAAACTCTGAAATGGTCTGTCGCTCACTGAGCCTAATACTGTCTACTAATTTAGTAATACTAAACACTAATTTAGAGAAAAGATTGCAAAGAAACAATATAGTAAGATTTTGCCATATTAAAAAATCATGCTGCGTTTCCCCCTCCCCTTCATACTTTTAATGAAATGGCCAATAGAAGTTCCAGATTCCAGTGTGTTCATGACAATATTTATTTAATCATCAGTGTCTGTCTTTGTTTTTCTAATCTTGTCTTCATCACTGACATCTCATAGTTAATGAAGTTGTTAATAGTATTTTGAGGTATCGGACAAAGCAAGGAGCATAAAACTATGATCAATACTTTTCAGCGATAACTTTACT
The DNA here is from genome assembly GCF_000705375.1 of Tinamus guttatus. The sequence goes on along the minus strand of NW_010576382.1, from coordinate 92,580 downwards.
CTTAACCTGTGTTTTAAACACGAATCTTCAAAATATTTTATTGGCCAAAGCAAACGGTGTCTGTGCACAGTTATGTTTTTACAGTATTTTAAATCCAGTGAATCAGTACAGTAAATATTGATACACTGTTTTTGCCTTCAGTATTTTTGGACTCCTGTCAAATAATTAAACAGTAAATAGCAGAGTGGATATCCCAGCACACTGTCCTATTAAATTGCTGAGCGAGATTAGAATGTCTGATAAAAAGGTCTTTATGGTACTACAAATAAAGGAAGGACACAATGTTATACCAGTCTTTGTTGGTATTTCCCATGTGGTTTTCTAAGTGAACATTTACTTTGTGTTAATAACAGATGAGAAAGTTTCACTGCTGCGAATGTGTGTGCAATACACTCTTATAATTATCCTTTCATCCTTGGTGTTTATTTTTCCCTTTTTCACTGTGATTCCTCTAATTTGCACTTTTTTCTCTTTTGCAGAACTGAGACACACACCCGTAGGTTGTCTCTTCCATCTGCCACGGTGTCGGCAGTGTTTGCAGCTGCTATTTATCTGCCTGCACATGGATTCCTTAGCATTTTTCTGGGATAGGCTGCAACCACATATAGAGGGAGCTGTCCTATTATCCTTATTATTGTCTTTATCCCATTATATACTATTAACCAGGCAACACAGGGAACATAAAGCAGAGATTATTTCTGTAGATCCTGCAGCTTCCCCTGGCTATTTCTCGCTGAGTCCCCGTATCCTGGCCAAGCCACAGGTATGAGTTTGCTCCGGGGCTGAGTTGGGAAATGTGTGCACTTCCACTCGGGCAGCAGAGCTGCAGTTTGGCATATGCAAACACCGCAGTGCTCTGACAACTGCAGAAAGCTGCTGCCGCCACCATTCTGGTCACTGAGACAGCAAAATATGTTGTCTGCACCGTTTTGCTCATTCAGCATGAGTGCCAAAAGGCCAGCACAACCTGGAGGCTGTTACAGTGAAAGTTCATTGTTTTGGGTCTGTTTATTGACTATATTCCTGAAGCAAAGTCCATCATACTGTATGGTTTGGTTTTCCAAGCTGATGGCTGCGGTACCTTCATTTCTCTTAAACATGGAAGACATGAATGGGTAAGTGGGGATCACTTACACAAAGAGGCTTCAGATGTTGCACAGCTCCAAATCTGGATTTGTTCCTCTGAATTCATTACTGTTAAATACTTGAGCTCACATTCAGAACAACATTCCCAAGCAAATTCTGTTCCTAAAAACGGAGTGAAAACTTGACTCTTAAAGACTTCATAACAAAGTTAGCTGCCACCAGGAACAGAAAACAAACCTCATGGAATATTAAATAGACCTTTAAATAGATGGGAGTGTGTATCGGTGGCTGAGGCCCACAGAATACCCAGCACTATCCAATTTCACCGGAGGATGGGATACCCAGAGGACAGTCTGCTTTGTGAGAATGTTACAGTAACCAGACGTATATTCTTGAGGATCTAGGTCTCACAGAGCACTGATCATTAGGAGGTTGTAAGCATTAGGTATGATCCCCTACAAAATCTTGCACGTCCAAACCCCTTTGGATTGCTCCTGACTGAAAGAGGAGCCTTCTGCCCAAACCTCGAGCTCTCCCTTGCACACAGGAGCTTCTTCCCCATTGTTCAAAATAAGTGAAGCAAATACTTTTGCAGAGCCTGTTTGAACATGCATGTTTTTTCAGAAGGGAACTGAAAGCAATTTGACATAGTCTTGTTTTTTTTTTCTTTTGGAACATTGACTCTCTCTATAGTCTCTTTTTTTTTTTTCTTTTCCACATGAGCTAATTCAGGAGAGCAAGAGAAGTCCTTCAAGAGCAGTGTGTGCTGGAGTGACCTTGGGGATTTTGCCTCTGTCATTGCCCTCTCCAGCTCTTGATAAACAGCAAGCGAAATGGATTTACAAGCTTGCAGAAATGATTTCATTTTTTCTCATTTTTATCTCTGCAGATGGAAAGCAGAGCTGTATCTAATCTCAGTCCAGAATCAGCTGGAGCTGGACTGATAGTGTAGAAAGAAAGCAAAAGGAACAGGCTTATGAATTTACTGAGCTGAAACTTGTGCTGTGTGAGCTAGTAGGAAAGAGATTTTTCAGTAGTTCATGCTGAAAGAGAGACACACAGACATTTATTTTGACATTCCGTCTCTTTAAAATACTCTGTAGTCCTGCACCAGATGCTACATTTCCTGACATTTCTAGTTTAATGCTTGCTCTAAAATCTCTCCTGGGAATATAATCCAAGAGGGTCAAATCTCAGGGTCCCTCTTCAGTCAAGGTACCTGACCATGTCAGTGTCACCATCTCAGTGCAGAGCCATAGGAGTCTCCGGGATGGTCCCAGTATATTATAGATAAGCCCTTTAGCTTTCGTCCCCTTCCTCTTTTCCTGAAGTGCCAGACTGAAGGCCTGTCTGCAGCATGTGAAAAATGAGAGCAGTTGAGTGAACCCAACTGCGTGTTTAGCCGGCAGCCAGTTGCACTTCTAAACGGCCGCACAGGTATGTGCTCAACCACATTTGGCAGCGCTTGCTGCAAGAAGGGAGCTATTAAGACTGGTGGAGGAGCGGGACTGAATTGCCCTCTTACCTTAGACTGTGGTTCCTGCGATTCGGGGTTAAGTGGAGGGGGATGTCAAGCATGCTTGTTGAGAGCAAATTGTTAAGTTATACATTTTGTCTTTGAACGAGGGTAACGAGCCCTTGTTGAACATTCCGGTGAAAATATTAAGGGGGCCCTTAGTGTAGCGTGTAGCTCCTACATATGTTCATTCATGCACAGAAACTCAATTAGCACGATGCCTCTGCGAAGTAGCTAATGTCTCCCAACAGCAAGGGCTTCCCTGACATGTTTCTGTAGGGAGGAAGAATCAGGAACCATGTACAGTGAAGAGAAACATGTGTAAAAGTTGCAAGAAAGGACATTGCTTGTAGAGAAAAAGAAAGCCTCTCTAGAGTAGCTATCAGACTGTTGAAGCACTAACAAATCAGTGCTATGTCTGCACTAGCTAATTTTGCATTTGTTGCTAAAAGGTTGGACTCAGAATGAATAAATGATCACCCCTATCCATTTTATAGTGAGGTTGTTAAAGTGGGGCTGGTGGGGAGCTCTGGGAGAGCTTTCCTGGGCACATGGGTTTAAGTGCGATTTAGCCTGCATGGGATGAGAGCACTGGGACTCTTCCACTTGCTGCTGGGAAATGCCAATTTAAAAAAAAAATCAGTCTGTGCAGCTGATGGTCTTTGCACGGCCTGGATGCTGTTAATCCAAATTCTGGTAAGACCCAAGAATAAAAAATGAGCAGCAGTGCTGACAGCTAGGAAAAAACCCAAAAGTGTTGCAAAGGGAAAAGTCTTCAGTGTCTGCCTGCTGAGTTAGGTGCAGTGAATGCAGATCACCAGGTACTGGGCTTCATCCTGCAGCTGAGGCAGAAGTGTCTGGGCTCTCTCCTGGCTCTGAAACAATCTGGGATGACTTTGGGGATGCCAGGCTCGTAACAGCCTCTGCTCTCCACCTCGACTGCTTTGTTTCGATCTTTTCTAAGTCATGAGATTGCATTACTGGTATATTAACTTGTGAACGTAGGTTTCTATGAATAATTAATCTCCTTTCTTAAGTTTTAAAGTTCAATCTCATTTTAAAGAAAAGAAAATCATGGACTTCAGTCCTTTTGGTAGAACTGCAATCCTTTTTCCTTTTCTTTAACTTAATTCTGTTTAGAAGAACAGGTACTTTTTAGGGGGGGAAAAACAGTAGGATTGAGCAAGTTTTAAGCTAGAATAGTGCAAGATGAGTGCATATAGCCTTTGTTTTCCTGGATAATACATCTGATGAGTGAGACCTTGTCCTTCATGTGATATCTAACTCCACCATTGTTTAGTATATAAATTCACTTTTGTATATAAATACACATAATACACTTTTTTCTCCAAAGACACTTGATTATTGTAATATCTTCCCATGGCTATAGTGAACGCTAATGTTCCTGTAATTAAGGGCAGCCAGTGTTCTCTTACAAAACTCTGCATCAGATTTCTGGTGCCTGCTCTAGTTCCTTTCTGGCTTTCTAGCAGCAGAAAGGAGCCAAATACCCAGCAGATCTCTCCATCTGATATTCAGCTGGGATGTGATGGGGAGGGGAAGTGTTGAAAAAGGGATATAGCCGGAGCCAGTGGTAGGATGTTAAATGAATAAACAGCTGTTTCTAGAGGCATAAGGAGGCTGTAGATGGGCAGGTGCTATTACCTGAAATCACAATTTTGTAGAACAGTATTATTGCAGGCTTTCTCGTGTAGTTATAAAACAGGCATGGTAATGAATTATAAAGTCTAGTGCCGTGACGTTGCTCCACTTTGTGCCTTCACTCATTTCTCTTCTCGCTGCTGAATCCTGCATCAAACTGTCTACATCAGATAGATATTAGTGTAAATCTGGAGCAATTCTGGTCCCTAAGGAACTTTGAGCTTTCTTTCCAGCAGCTTCTCACCCCTAATGTGAAATTTGGAGAATATTCATTTTCATGCCTCCCTTTTCAAAACCACAATTTTTTGCACTATCTGTCAGCAAAATCACACAGCACTCACTTCTGATCTAAATTTCAGACGTCTTGCCTTAAAACCTAAGGATTACATCAGCAATTAGAGCTTTAGAGACCTTTTGTCTTAAGTGATTATTACTGCAGAGTTTATTCTAAAACTTTATCTCTCCTTACCCAGCCCATATACATCTGGACTGCATTCCAAGAATGCCATTCCTTGCTCCATTGTTTCTCTTGTGTTTTTATGTAACTATTCCAATCCAGAGATGCACTCACTTTTACATTGTAGACATGGTTTTAACTGGCACAGCAAACATTTTGCTATGCTTATCTTTAAAGAAATATATGTTAGAGATAATCTAATCTTAAATTTAAAGTTTAACACAAATACAGGGATGGATGACAACTTGTGAAACTATTTCTCTCTAAGACATGCTAACACGGGTGATAGGACACAGTAGACATTATTTCTCAAATGGAGAAAAATGAATATTTAAGACCTACTTAGAAATTTCTGCATTGCTGTTGACAGCAGTATTGTGTCTGAAGATGATCAAATAGAGCTTGAATAATTCATTGAGTGCATTTTGCAAAACTGTTCAAAATGTTTGTTTAAATTATTTATCCAGTTATATGTGCTAAACTCAGAGGAATGAACCCTCTTTAAAATACTGCAAATGTTTTACCATATTTCCAAAACAAAACCACCTTCCTATAATAACAGTAGCTCGATGCTATTTAACTGGAGGTTTTTGCAGTACCTGATACTGAAGTGGACGACGTGACCTATCACAACCACTTACCATGCATGTCCTTGAAATGGGCACTTGGCTGGACCTAGGGGTGTAAGTGGATTGCAAAAAAACTGGTTTTAGCACACCCAAGTCCTGTAAGGGTGTAAGGGAGTCCATGAGCTCCAGGAAGCCTTCGCATTACCTGAGCAGAGCTTTCCATGGGGCAGCTGTTGAGGGGGAAATGGGCAGAGGGAAATCAGGCAACAGCCAGGAGCCAAGACACCCGTTTTGTGTTTCTGGCTTTGCCTATGACCTTGGACAGCCTCGTAGGTCTATCCCACCAAAAGCACCGAATAATACGGAGCCCCTGAATGCTCTCCAGAGGTCTGATTTCCAGAAGATGTAAAAAGTGGTGTGGAGGAGCAGGCACTCATCATGCATGTAAAAAAAAAAATAAATAAATAAGGAGGTCAAATTCAAATTTCAGAGATCTGCTCGCCTACAGCTCACCAGTTTCCTATCTCTCATTTTCTGGCAATGCCTGGTGCATATCCAGAGAACTGAACCCAAAAATTAAAAAAAAAAATAGGTTTATTAAAATATAAGCAAGGATGTGGTCATTAACCAGACTTGTCACCAGGATGCTGCTTACCCTCACCTGCCAACCCCGACCTGACTCCCCTGCCTGCAGCTTCTTGGTCTTTACAGTGGGTAATTCTGAAGTGTGAAATTTTTTTTGCTTCTTATTACTCTTTTCTTTCTTACAGTTGTAAAACGTCCCTGTAACTTGTATTCCCTTTCCTTTCATTTTATGTTAGATCTTCCTCCATAAATATATGTCTCGTCAAATCAAGAAAGCATTGTGAACTGCAGAGTTTGCAAGAGTAAAAAGAGCTTTCTGGAGGTATTTAGTCCAATATGGGTGGTGGGAACTTTTAATGTAATGATCAGTCAGGATGCTGCCTTCTATAAACAGATGAGCTAAATTCTTTCCTTTGAGATGCTCTTTTAATATTTACCTTCATGATACTTTAATTAGCATGAATACCACTCAAGACTATCCTTCCAATAGGTCAAGATGAACATCAGATTGTGCAGTCAAAAATACTCATGTTTTATTCAAATTTCATGTAACTGAATAGCTTATGAGGGAAAAAAAAGATGATTGAATCTTAAATCCTTATGGTGAGACATAGCAGCTTTTGACAAAACCTCTAAATGTATTGCTCTTATGATCACTTTACCTGCTAATTCTACCTATAACGTCTCCCAGATCGACTTCTTTGAATAATGTCCAGATATGAGGCAGATGAAGCACAGGTGGCTGTATTGGGACCAGCAGGCTGTGGGCGATGTTCTTCCAAGTAAGGGCACAGTTGTGACTTATTCTCTATGTAGCAGACCAAACTTTCTGAAGCTGGGCCAGGCTGAAAGCTGGACCACAACAGCAGTCTTCCCTATCCAGCAGACTTGGTCATAGTACCTGCTGAAGCGGGTCATGGAGCAGTTATTCCACCATTCTCCCTCAGAGAGGGAAATGAGCCACCCTGGCAGATGCCTGCACCCTTCTGCCAACATCTCCTGTGCTGAGAGCTCTTGCAGAGCAATCTGGAAATGCCTCGTACCCAGGTGTCCGCTGTGGAAAAGCCTGTCCCAGCTTGGCTCTATGTGATTAAACAGAGAACGATTTGATTCTTTCCTCTGTGCTAAAATTATCAGACTTTTTCCACACAACACTGTAGCTCTATATTCCCACTGTCCTCCCACTTGTGTCAGCAGCATAGTGGAATAATTTATTGGTACTACATTGCTATGAAAATCTGCTTAACACCTTTAGGAAAGCAAGGGCACAACTTTCTGCTTAAAATTCTTTAAAGACCACTTAATTTCTGATTTGCCCTTCAAAGCTATGTGAACTGGCTCTATAGTATTTTGCTATAGGATATTTTCCCATGCTCATTTTGTTCTTGTCTTACATAGATGCACAGAAAACAGGCCTCAAAGGGACCTCAGGAGGTCATCTGGTTCATCCCCCTGCCCCAGGGGAGGATTACTAGTCTGTGGTCTGCTAACAGTTCTAAAATCTCCAATAAATGGGAGCCTCATGGCTTCACCAAGCAGTCTCTTCCAGTGCCAGTTGTTGTTCTTACTGGAAAGTTTTCCTAATGTCTAGGTAGGGTGTTCCTTGCTGCAATTCATGAACATCTCTTCTTGTCTGCTCCATGATGGAAAAGGGCAAATACTCGAAGTCTTCATGTCTGTCTTCTGTGGCCAAAGCAGTCCAAGAGCTTCACTGATGCTTGTTTTCAAAACCACGGGTCATCCCTGCTGTCCGCTGGACTCTCTCTGATCATTCACATCTTTCTTGAAGAGTATTGCTAAAATCAGGGCAAAGTCTTCCAGCTGGGGCCTCCCCAGCACTGTGTGGAGTGGAAGGATGGTTTTTGCTCCAGTTACGGACAAGACACGTGGGTGTTACCTCCCACGAGTGCGACTGTTGTAACAACCAGGGCACCTCTGACCTGTGATGAGCTTGCAATCGGTATAAAGCTCAGCTCCGCAGCTATGCACAACAGCTCCGCAGACTGACAGCGACCTCTCGCATTGGTGCAATTGATTAAACTGCTGCAATTAGGCAGACATATATTTATCCTTATTGAATTTTAGCCATCCTCGGCCAGGTCCCCAACCTGTAGCATATTTATGAATTTTCAACAATTTTCAGACGTTTTTAGCCCGAGGCCATCTCCAAATTAATAAACGTATTCTGTAGTCCATGTGTAATCCAACAGCTATTATTTAATGTACCAGACAGTAGCAGATGAGTAACAGGCTTTTAGACTATCCCAGCTATTACACTTTTTTTCTGAGAGAAATCTATAGATATGTCTTTGTGAGAACATTTTTTTCAGCCATTTCTGTTCCTATCTTATATAAGTTAATTTATAGCCTATTTCTCAAGCTTGTTGACTAGCATGCCATGAGACTGTGTCAAAAATTTCACTGAAGTCAAGGTATACAGTCTGGAAGATTTAAATCTCTTTTTACTAATATTTCTGTAGAAGACATGATCATTTTTGGCTCCAGAACTGGTCTTCTGAGTTCACACCAAAAGCCTTAATATTCCCCAGGGTGATGTCTTTGCCAAGTTGCATAAAAATACACTTAGCTATAATTCTGCAGCAGTATTAACATTTTAAATCCACACATCTTATAGAAATATCATTAATCTGTCTTTATTGAAGATAAATCATTTGTCTTATTACAGATATTGTCAAAATACTGAAATAAGCTCTTCCTTCTCTCCACGTGTAAGGTGCAAATTCGTGGTTGTCTAGAAGCCCTGGGAAATGAATTGGGTCCTAGATATCATAGGGTCCATGGGGACATGGACAGCTGAGTTTAGAGGGAAGACATGCCAGTTCCTAGCAACTAAAAATTAAAAAGGTGAAAGCCATTTCACAGGCAGTCTTCGAGGAGAAGAGATTAATTGCACACAGTGAGTCGTATTTGATTACTTGGTCCCATGAGTAATAACGGGTTTCCTGAAGACTAAAGAGAGTAATACAGAACAGTCAGAAAGAAATATGGGGAGATATTAAAAGGTAACTATGAAAGGGAGAAAAATATATATGAAACCACAAGGCACGTAATTAACTTAGCATTGGACTAGATTTGTGTGCTTAATTATTTCATGCAGCTTCATAAAGCTCTGAAGGAAGTTCATAAGTGGCTTAAAAAAACAGAATTCGCTTTAACAAAAGGTCATTAAAATCCTGAATGAAGTCCTGGTCTTTTTAAGGTCAATGACTCCTCTTGGTTCATTCATACTGGGATTTCACCTTATGCCAAGTATGGAGTTCTTGACTCTTTGGGAAGTATTCACGTGGCCTAATTTAGGATTTTTAACTTGGGTATCCTGAATTGCTCTCTGGAGACTGCATTGACACTACAGGGAGCTTGGCCTTGACTTAGACCTAAAGTTGGAAGGTGTGAATGCTCCTCTCTGTCTTTACAGCTCTTAAAAGAGAAAAAGTCCACACGGGCTCATGCCTCTCCGAGATTCTACATTCCACAGCGAGGTGACACTGCAAACAGGAAATCAGGGAGGCAACTCATATTTTCATAGATACGGTAAATGTCAAATATCTTGTAAAAGGTGTTATACATAACTTTGTCAGTTCTGGGAGGAAAAAAAAAGTCAAAGAAAATAAACAGGGTTTGACCAACCAGAATCAACATACAAGTCGTCCGCTTTGCAATGTGGCGTGTGCCATTGCAAATCGTGTTTTTAATGCTGGAGCCTTCTGCTTTCTCTTCGGTGGTTTTATCTCCTTGCAGTAACGGTGGGCCTTGCCTTGGGGTGACCTTGTGAGCATATGGACTCACTACTGAGCAAAAATGCTGGAAATGAGGCAAAATGAATGGTGGCTGATAAGGATACAACCTGCTGGAGAGAGCAGAAGGTAATATAATCCTCCTGGCTGTCTTGCAAGCAAGTTAAGCAAGGGAAAGGAGCTGATGCCGGGCTCCGTGGTGAGGGAAAAGCCTGGAGAGCAGGGAGAGAGCGCGAGCAGTCTCGAGGACTCTGCCCGAGGAATGCTGAGGAGCGATAAGGAGACGTGGGGCTCGCAGGTGCGCCGGGGAGTGCGGATGTTTTGTTAGATCTGCATATTTCTTTCCGTGTCTGGCTCGCAGCGTAATCGTGTTACAAAGTCCAGGTGTTACGTGCTCCGGCGATTCCTGCATCTGGCAACGCGGCGAGACGCGAAGTGGGGTGTCCACGAGGCCAGAAGGGACGGGGATGGGCATCCTAATGCAGCCGGCTCCTCGGCAAGGGCTGACCGTCCGCAGGTGCGTGTCCCTCCGAGGTCCCCAGGAGGGGACAGGAGACCCCGAGGCTGCAGGAGCTCTGGGACATGGTGCCACTGGAACCACTCGTCCCAGGAACACCTTTGCCTCCCGCTCCATCCTTGCTTGGAAATCGCAGCTGGAGTCAGTTTTGCCCCCCCTGAATAGAAGGAGGGCAGGATCAAGTCCTCTGAGAGACAGGAGTTTGTGTGATGTAGTTTAAGGATAAAGGGGAAAAAAATGACAGGCCTAATTCATGCCCTTCCAAAATTATTATTTTTCAGCTGGGGAAGGAGGAGACAGGATGTGGTAGAAAAACATTTACAGGAGTTTGGCATGTCAAAACCTGAATGATGGATTAACAGCTTATGCCAGATTTTACCTGCTTAAAAGCAGGTAACATTTCTTACAGCTCAACAAGCTGCTGCTTGCCTAGAGCTACACTTTTCTTCTCCAGGCAAGCAAAGCCCTGGGACCTCGTGCAGCTTTCATTAGCTCCGACTTTCTCTCAAATGTTTTCCCCTGCAAACCTGATTTCACTCTGGGAAGCTGCGGTGCTTGGGGAGAAAATCAAAATTAGTATCCTTTTTATATTTTTCTTCCTGTGGAATTGCCCCTGGTTTCTTGGTGGGGGGAGGAACCGAGTGTTTCAGGGTGTGTGGACAGTCGAGTCGCATGCCCGTAATCACAAGGCTAAGGGCAGCAGCTGGAATGCAGAGGATAAAGCAGAATGTAAATCCATTCACTGCAGCAATTTAAGGTGTGGGAGGTCTCTTCTTATGCACAGAAAGGTCCTGTCAGTAAATGAAGCAGGAATCTTTAGCCTGCAAAACAGAGCTGCCTTTTGAATCTCTGGTTTCCCCTCTGCATTGTGCTGGGGGGAAAAAAAAAAAGAAGAAGAAAAAAGGAAATATAAAGCAGCTCTTTTTCCCCTCCTCCCCCTTGCAAAATGTCCATAAAACAGAATTTCATTGCAAATGGCTACTGTATGCAATGGTAACAGCTTATCCTTTCCCACTGTATTTGAAGTAAATGGTCCCTTTTCTGCCTTTTTTGGCATGTCCCGTGGTATCTCTCATAGGAATGGAAGTTTATCCTCCATGTCTTGCCTAATTTTCCCCTACATGATTTTAGTTTTCCCACGGTAAGATTAAGCTATTCTATATACCATCAGTCCCATAATAGTCAGTGAACTTTAAGTGAACTCTAACATCTAGACTCAAGTCATTACATTACCCTAATAAGTTCATTGGATAGCTGAGTATTTTAATATTAATCTCTCTAGTAAATGCCTATATGCACTGCAAAGACTTTGGTACAATCCTTGAAGAGCAGATCAAAATAGTCTAACTCAGTGAAAGTGGCACAGAATGATTTTGTAATATACCACAAAAAGAAGATGCAATTTGTTGTCTGAGCCCCAAATCAGCGTGCTGCCAACTCCAACCTTTGCAGGCCTGGAAGGCTGGATCTGGATGGGAAAGGTGCAGGCTCCCAGCTGCAGTGAGGCAATGGGAGAGTGAAAGCAACTGAGCAGAACTGCCCAGCGGAGCAGCATTTGCAGCCAAGGCTTCGGAGACTTTTCCCTTGCTTCCTGTTCTTGCATCAGTTTGATTCACAGAAAATGTTAGTAAAAGAGGCAAATGAGTGGTTAAGAAGGGATAGCAAGTGTTGCTCAGCCCAGGCTGGAGCATGTCCATCCCTCTTCCCTTTGCCAAAGCCCTATCTGCTAAAAAGCAGGTCTGAAATTAAGATCCTTTGTTCTTCCTTTGAAAACGTAAAGTATTGGCTTTGATTTGTTTTATCCGGCTACATAAGGAATACAGTCTCCATAAATGTGAAAGGTTATATTTCAGACAACCGGGGAGTGGTATCGCTTTATAAATATTTTGGAAAAGCCCAAGCCTTAGATAATGGTCCCAAAAGATATTTGGGCCTGATCCAATACCTGTTTAAGTCAAGGGGAGTTTCTATATTGGTTTCAATGGGCTTTGGATCTGACCTTCCCCAAACTGCTACTACAGAACAGCTCGTGAATGAAAGTTGGACTGAGATTTTCCTGCTCCGTTTTGGGGAAGCAGCAGAAGCGGAGGGGGACGCTGTTTAAAGAGATAACTATATTAAAACCCATTTGGCTTCAGATGAAAGGCAGAGCGAGCCTGTCGTTTTAAGCATGTGCAGGACTTAGCAATTGCACTGGAACATTGGCAAGAGCTTAACTTGCACAAAAACATCTTTACCACTAAAATACAATTTGAAAAGATACAACGCAGGGAGGTAAGAGAGGTTATGCAGTACAATTCTTGAAAACATTGGAATTCTTCATGACTTAAAGAATATATCCATGAATAGTTGCTCATTCTGGGGTGGAGAAAAGGAGTTTAACTCTTCCCTTCCCATAAGGTAGGTGTTGATGCTTGGTGATGTGCAACAACACCTGGCACTGTGGTTAAATGTATTTCTTGCCTCATGAATACTCCTGTAAGGTTCTTGACCTGTTCTCCTGGTTAAAAATAGACATTTTTCTGTGTATTCCAGGAGGGAATGAATTAAGTCATGGGAGGGCCTCTGTTTTACATTGGGTGCCATAGCTGAACCAGGCTGAATGGGGTAGATGTTCTCTATCACCTACCTGAAACAAGGTTTAATTTCCCTAGTGCTGGATTCTGCCTGTTCTCTCCAGCAGCCCTCTCACTGTACCTGTCACACTGTGCGTGTCAGTCTTGAGCCTACCTTGTACACAGCAAATACCCACCCTGTAGCCTCATCACTTATAACCTCACTGCACAGGGGAACACAAAGCTGGATTTCTTACTTCACAGAGCTGGTTTGGTTAAATCTGATGTTACTAGGGCTGCAACCACCCTACCTCAAGACAACCACCAACTCCACTCCAGATCTTTTGCTAGAAATCACAATATCCATTATACCAAACATCCTCCTGAGCTTGGATTTCATTTTAGCTTGCCCTGGGGTTGATGGAAGCTCTCCAGTGAGGGCAAATCTTTTGAGTTGGCCATTGATCTGGATTGCAAAAACCCTGCTAGTCAATAAATCTGCACAGGAAAATCCCATTGCAACATGGAGTAGACTTAATTAAGCACAGAGCTTACACCAACCTATATTAATTTAAAGCTTTATTTCTGGACAGCTCTATTTTTTGCCTGGATCGCCTAGTGGCTGAGCACTTAATTGCACAATGGTGCATTGTTCCGTTCTTCCTGTCCTGGGCTCCTGAAGGAAGGGGAGGAAGTGACTAATAAGGCTGGCGGACTCCAGAAGAAAGAGCAAACTGGCTCAGAACTGCCATTTTGGGGTAATTCCAGCTAGCACGGGCCATGCGGACACGTCGTGTCCCTGGGTACGTTCTCCTGCGTTGGGCGGTGGGTAATGTCAGGGATTTCCTGGCTGGAGGGCGCTGAGAATCTCAGTCAAGTGTTCCTGGGCTACTGTAGTTTGGACTGGCGCATTGTTGTATTCAGGGAGGAACAGGAAAACCACCAACTTTCCTGGAATTAAAATAAAAAATGAACGCATTGCTTATAAAAAAAAAATACTTCCGAGATAAGTCACTTGTGAAGTGCAGAGGACTTGGGGACTTATAAGGCAATCTGTACCGAGGCCGCCGTGAGAAATGCAATGAGCTGACAGGCACTGTCCCTCCTAATGGTGATTTGAGCAGGAAAGTGATGGCAGCCAGGAAGGACCTGGGGCCTTGGCTGAGAAGGAACTGGACGATCCCCAGGGAAGCTGTTTTGGGTAGGAAACGGGAGTTACCCCTTCTCTAGTGTCATTATTTGGTTAAAGCCAAGAGTGAAGCTCAGCTCTTGCCCTGCTGCCCCAGGATGGGTGAGGGAGGGATCAGGCTCTGACGGCAACAAGTCAGGAGATGCCGAGGAAACAATATCCGGAATTTGGAAAGCAAAAGTTGCTTTTCATCCAAATTTAACCTCGATTTCCTCCTTCCTGGGAATGCTCTTGTTTCTGCTATGTGCTATTCCTAGTGACTGTCTCTCTCCCAGCCCAGCTTGGTTTACACACCCAAACAGCGTAGCGGTATTAAAGTGTTCCTTACAATAATTCACCGGGGAGGTTTCTGGGCGGTAGGCATCAAAAGGAAACATTCAAAGGCACCAACAGGAAGATAACTGATCTTTAGGCCATTTTATTGCTTGTAAAACTTTATTGGAGGTAGAAAGAGCAGGGATAGATAATGTTTTCACCATGAAATCATAGCACAGTATCTTTGTGTCAAACAAAATGAGTTCACTTCTCCCAAGATTAACACTTGGTACCAGCTGGTGCAGTATCACCTCAAGGGGGGGCTTATTATTATTTTATTTATTTATTTTTGGTTAAAGAATTTCATTTTGAGTAGTGTCTGCTGGAATTTACAGACCACCTATGTTTGGAATGCTTGCACAGAAGTTATAAATAAAATTATTTGCTAAAAATGTTTCCTAGTACAAACAAACTGGGTTTACCAAAGTAAATATACTGTATGTATTCACACATATTTTATATCAGTTACTGTGGTTCTTTTAACATTTGCTTGAAAGATAACATGGTGTGGGTACAGCATGTATTTCTAACTTTTTCTTAGCATACAGTTATGGCTAAAACCTGGGACACCAGTGAAATAATTGATTTTAGTCCTCTTTTCTCCATCCACATAAGCATCTAAGTACCTTACATTCATTAGCAGATATAATCCAGCAAATAATATTATGAGACAGGGAAGTTATTTTATATAAGGGGAAAACCCAAGCAGCTTAAACAAGAATTCTGCAGAATAAAGCTGAATTCAGGTTCCCAAAGTCTCAGCTCTGTGTGTCCTCCAGAATGTTATGTCTGTTGTATTTCTGGAAGAATTGATCTCATGAGAGTTACTGCTGCTGGTATCTGAAATAAAGGATGGCAAAGGTGGTTTCTTAGTGGAGTTCACTCTTTGTAAGATATGACCAGCTTCATTTTTCAGATGTAGAGATAAGAATGGAAATCTGAGGAAAAAGGGAATGGTGAATACGGATTTTTTGTTTCGTGAAAAAATCTCATACATGATTTTCCATCACTGTGAATTTACTGAAACTGTTTACATTGCAAACATATTAATTCTCATGACTTTGTAAGGAAGCATTACTTTTTTCCAAATAGCAAGATATTTAGACTAGGTTGATGAGTTTTCCCTTGAAACTTGAAGTTATCAGAGAAATAGGTCTTTGTGCACAAAGCTGTTATGTACATGTTCCAAAAATTTCTTCTTAGTCCTGCTCTGCTGTAAGCCCCTCACTCCAGCCTTGCTTTGTTTAGAGGAAGCTCCATTGACTTTAAAGATCAGACTTTCTATAGTCACAATCAATGAGAGGAGAAAATGAATCAGCACATTGTGGTGACGTTCTTGAGCAACGCAAAGACTCTGCAGCCCCAAAGGAGTGTAGTCATCTTCTGTTCATGGTTTCCACCCTATATCCCAGAATTTCTAGCTCAGCCAGCAAACGAGCAACATGCTGAACGGACATGCTGAGATGTGAATCACTTCCCTAAATGGGAATCTCGTCAGCCAGTATTTTGTATCTTTTTTCCTCTCACTAAACAATGATCTTCCAAAAAAAAAATACCCCTAATTCTACTTGCCTCACGCATACAATAGCACAACCAATGATTTATTAATTTCTGCTTCAAGCAGTGCATTCTGGAAGCCATAGAGTTTTACTAGTTTTTTCTAGGTGAGGATACGGCTTGATACAATCAAGTTGTATATGCTAGTAACATTGAAAGGTAACCACTGTTATATTACAATCACTATATACTTTTTTTTCTGGAGGAATCTTGCAGCATGTGTTTTGTAAAAATTATTTTAATATGCAATTAGCACAGCAAGGAGTGTTTTCTGAACTGTAACTTTTCCTCTGATTTTGATTTTCTAAGCAAGTCTAGCCAACTCACAAGAACGCAGCATCAGAAGAAAGTTATTGCAACAAAGCTGGATTCCATGTCAATAAAATAATGCCAGTATCAGTTGGTAGGAGTGGAAATGCATAGGAATTTCCTCCTAAATCTTGGGAAAGATGTATTTGTAAGAAACTGGAGGATTCAGAATTAATTTTAAACATTTTTATAGAGGACTTCCAGGGTAATATGAAAATAACACCAGTTTAAGAAATCTGAATCAGTTCCTTATATGAATAAAATTCATTCAGCATACACAGCATGCCTTTCTGTAGAGGAAAATGATCCTTAATGCATTACATGTTAGTTTTCACTTGGAAGGAGACAAAAGAAATTGATGGCAAAGCATATATATATTGTAGTAATGCACACACGCAGCTCCACTGTACATACTCAAAAGGGCAACTGTTCCTCTGATTTATGCAGCAAGTTCATTGGGCTGGTTTCTGTAGAGACAAAAAAAAATAAATAAAACGCAGCGTTTCAGCAGTAATGTAGGTCCCAAAGCCTGGCAGGAAAGACACCATTAACTGCAGATAGCAAGGAGGACATTAGATATGTGCCCACCGCTCTGTGAGACAGCACCTGGCTGGCAGCCCCCACTGCGGGGACTTCACAGCTTGGTGTGGCATGAGGCACTTATTTCTTTATTTGATTATGAGTAAAACTACATATATACTCTATTTTTCACCAATCTAAGCCCATGTACAAAAGTGAAGCACAGTCTCCTGAGCAGTAATTTGGCTCCTTGTGATTGAGGCAGAATACAAGTGGCTCTGAAGCAAAATACCCCCAGGAGGTCCCCAGACCACATTTTCAGGACACCTCTAGCTGTGAATATCCTATGACTTGTGTCTGAAGAGATGAAAATGTGTGTGAAAATGTCCTCAAGAACTGAATCCTAGTATTGTTTTAGATAGGCTTTTGAGCAGGGTGGTCAAATTGCTCAGTCCTGTCTTCAGAAGCAAAGGGGTAGGTCTAAAGCTGGAGGTGATCAGTAGCTCCATGAAGCCAAAGCAGCAGTCCATGCCCTGTGCGGGACCTGGAGAGATCACAGCCCTTTAGGGATCCCTGAAACGATCTAGGCCAGTTTCTGATAACTTCACTGACATGAGTCTGGCAAACAGTCTCCTTTTTAATCCGCTGAATTTGAAAAAGGGAAAAGATTTGATCAATTTTCAATGGTAAGAAAAGATAAAGCTAGATAAAGGTAAAGCTAGATAAAGCTTTTCCAC
>NW_010576382.1:57653-75196 GCF_000705375.1 Tinamus guttatus | reverse complement strand
ACAATCCATTGAGTCAAGATTTCCGGATCGAAAAGCTGTAAGTAATTACGCATTGCCCAAAACAAGTCATTTTGCTGCTGTGCCTTTGGTGTCGGCAACATTCATGTTAATGCAGAAGGATCTGCCAGAAGAGCTGATATGGTCAGTAAGTCATGAACTAAAATACTTTCTTCTGCCATAATTGTTCCTTTATGTTAGGAATTTGCATTTTAATAACTCTCTAATTATTTATTTACTCAGTGTGGTCCACAGTATGCAATTTAAGGTGTTTTAACTGCACATTTAATTGACTGTACATAATAGCTATTGGTGAAATGTATGTAATTAGGAAGGCTATAAAATGTCTATTATATGTAAGTAATAGTTACTGTTCTATCTCATGATTCTTTGTAAGAAAGATGTAAAAGTAGTTAAAAACCTAAAGTAGCCTAATCATAAGAACCTCTACATTTTTACATGTCTTTATTTATAATACAGAGAGAAAAATAAGACCTTCTAGAGCTAAATCAGTTCAATTTCTGTGAACGTCTTTGTGCCTCTTTTCCACCAGCCTTTCTGATGGCTGGAGTGTGACTCCGCAGTCTGGATTTTCATCCTTAACTGAATTCCCTTGCTATCGTTGGCTTAAGCCAGCCTTTTAATACTACCTGAAATGCAACTTGAATTTTGTGGTTAAATGAGCGATAATTGTGAACTGCTTGGCCCTAGATATATTCTACTTTAGTGCTACTATAGTGTCTGTACATTCCAGTTCCTGGCGTCAAGGGGCTCTAGTCACTTCCACAATTTCTAGGAATAGCTGTGACCTGCTTTTCACACCACTCCTATCTTTTCAGGCTAAGCCAAGCTGGTAGAAACAGAACGTTATTGAGGTATGTGCTTGGTAATGTCGTTTTTCCTATTTAATTGCAGGTTTCATGTTTATAGTGTGAAGAAGGGCATCTTGTAAAGGCACCTTTTTATAGTGGATAGACCATAAAAGTGTAGGTAGGGGCTTCTGTTGCAGAGCAGCATTCAGAAATGTCTTGCTGCTCGGTTATCAACTGAGGCTGTTTAGGAAAGACAGAGGAGAAAAAAAAAAAAGAAAAAAAAATACAGCCAACTCCTACTTGGCTACCGCAGACCAGACAGTACTTGGTCATGTGGGACCAAATGTCAAGCTAGACAAAGAAGGCAAGTATACAGTGTGTTAGGCTATTATGAGAAGGAATAAAAACAACGTGGACAATAGTGACATTTCTGTCCATCCAGTGGGTGCAACACACAGTGCCTCACTTCTCTGAAAAACTTGTGGGGTGCAAGTCCTAGAATGACTTTTATTAAATGCCTGTTGTTAAAATCTACTATATTGTATGAAAACCACTAGTTTTCTTGTTAATAACTGTAATTTTTGAGTTAATCTAGATGAAAATATTTAATTAAAAGTTGTCCTAGTTGTTTGTAAGTTTGTTGTAACAAATAAAGAGGATAACAACTTAATGTTCATCCAAAGCATACTCCTTTCTCACCTCTCCCCTTCTGTTGAAAGATTTAGTGTATGACTGACTCAGTAAGATACTGATTCATTGATTCATGCTTGGGAGAACAAGAAAGTTATTTTGAATAGAATTAAATCTACAACAGATTGATGTAAGTGGCTCCCTGTGAGATTCTTCACACGGCAAATCAATCCATTTCTTCCAGTCTAGGGCTTCACAGCATCAGCAAAACTTGCTTTTGTGTCACTCGGACTCAAGAGCTGTTTATTTTTCCTCCAGAGAGGGTAGCTAGTGCCTGTCATGTCAGACGTGGCGAGGAGCTGGAGAAGAGGCAGAATACAGTGTATTTCATATGAAAGCTGATAAAGAATACTGCTTTTACCTGGGACTCGATATGCTACTCCAATCACATCTTTTGAATGTTCAAGTTTTTCCATTCATAGTATCAGCATCATCCTATTTAGTTTTACACTAGAAAGGTATGCATCATAGTAATCCCATTAGGTAGATAATATCCTTGCCCTTTTCCTAGGGGAGAGTTAATGACCATTCCTATTGTTCCTCTTCTTTTGATTGCTTGGGAGACAACAGGAGAGGGCTCCTCTAGCTAGTAGATTCAGGTCACTGAAATTTAAGACCTAATTAGATCCTCACAGCTTTGGTCAAAAGCACCTTGGAAGTATTAAATCATTAAGGTACTTAAGCTGATGACTCATGTAAGTCATGCTCTTCCTTGCAATCAGGACTCATCTACACTACAAATACAAGAGGAACAAGGGATTGTGTTACCACATAATTGTTACTTGACCTGGTAAGAAAACAGTTAAAGCATGTAGGGTGGATGGGATCTGTGTAGCTTCTATTCCTTCTCATCTGCAAAAGATTATTATTTTAATTTGTTCTTTCTGAAGTCTTTTCAGCAAAGGACTCCAGAAAGTTAAAGAAAACATGAATGCACTTGGAAAATGCTGGAAAACTCTGGGGATGTTTTTGCTTGCACCAACCTCTCTTCACTGAACAGCATCCACAGCTGAACACTGTGGAGTATCAGCATACCCTTTTTTTGCCAGGTACCTATTAACATCTCTGTCAAGTTAGTTAAGATAATATATTTTTTGTGCTTTCATGTAGGTGACCACTGTCTGTTGTGTTCAAAGGTCAGTTGTTCTGAAGTGCATTTGTATATTTTGTCTACATATTTAAATGTAATAATCTATTCCATATAAAGAACTTTATTTTAGGCCAGAAGATGGTGCTAATGTGGAATTTGATGGGTCTTCATCTCTTGTTTAATGCTACTACTGTTCTATTAGTAGCTTCTATAACAGCGTGGCTAAAGTATGTGAGAGTAAGAATGGCCCTAAGAATGGTCTAAAGAGTGCTTTAGATCACTCTTTAAATTGGAAGACCAAAGTGGTCTATACATGTGCAAACTCAATACAAAAGCAGTTTGGTGCTGCTGAAACAATAACAGGTGGAATTTATTTCAGCAAAGCCATGAGAAATGGCCTAAGTGAGAATAAATAGTGTCTCCCTGTACAAAAGCAGAGGACAGTGATTGTTGCTGGTGGACCTCCTGGTGAATCAGAGGTCAACTCAGGTGGATAAATTGCAACTTCACTGCAGGAAGGGCTGGGGCTTGGGAGGTGAGTGATGGTGAGTCTAAATTTATGTCTCTGATTCAGAAAAATGTTCCTGGGCTGAACTAGAAGTCTTCTGGAGGCTTTGATGTGAAGCACTTGCTGTCTGGTCAAAGAAGACTTTTAATGTTTGCTCTGGGTTTCAGGTAGCTGTAGCCTGAAGTGAAAAGGGATTAAGTGCAGGTTTGTGGAGGTTCATTCAGGAAATCCCTGTGGATTTTTAACTTCTTGGTCCTTATCCACTGACTTTAACAATGAAGTCACCCTCTTCTCTCAGCTAGTCCAGAAGTCATTACGTAAGTGGGGTACTTATCAGATTGCAAAATATTACCAAGAAGTAAGAGGATTGGTGAAACTGTTTCATATGTGTGCTGGAGAATCAACATTGCCTTGCTGAAACATCCAAATGGTCTTTAGAAGATCAAAATCTCTGCCTGCTTCATTTTCCTGACCATATCTGTGTGATACAAGCTCAAGAAGAAAATACATAATTAGCTAAAGTTCAGTTGCAGTAAAATGTCTGTGGTTCATGAAAGAAGTTTTATAAAAGCCTTTTAAAGATTGAAAGCAAATCTCAACATTCTCTGAGGTTACAGTAGGTGTTTAGTCCAGCATTAAGTTTAGGTAGGGTTCCTAAAGATGGAGAAAACTGGCCAAATACTTTGGCTAATAGCTTTTGGATAGCTTTAGACAGCTGCTTCATGAACCGTTTTGACACATGGCCTTTTAAAAAAAGGACCACAGGAGATGAAGCAGGTGACTTCAGCCATGCTGGGAAGAAAAGGCCTTTGGACTGAACTGACAGAACAGGATTAGCAGCTCGGGTATTACAGTGTTACTGTATTAACGATAAAATCTAAAGCTAAAATTCTGACCGCTACCTCATAAAACCATAGTACACCCTTGGAGTCTTCACTCTGATATATCCCAAGGAGGAATCTCTTGGAAGGTCTATTACTGAAGTATGCTGTGGCACTTCTGTCAGTGCTTTGACTCCATTTTGAAGGCAAGGAAAATTCCAGTAAATTTTAAGATCCACCAAGGTGCTTTATCTCTTACTCATCACTTTGCTGGTGACTGGGCTTGAAATTTCTAATTCTGCTCATGCTGGGGAAGCCTCATTCTCCTCAAGTTCACTCAGAGCTCCAAGGAGACAGAGTGCAAGACTCAGTGGCTCAAAAAGGATGGGTTCACTAAAAGCTTCCCTGTTTATAGCTGTGATGAAATGGTAGAGCTCTTTCCTCAGCTTATGATTTCATGGACCATGAATGTCCATTTCTTGCATGATAAACAGAGCCAAAATAATTACAAAGATCCATAATGAAAACATTGAAGAGACAGAACACAAAAGTTTAGCTGTTGCGGTAGAACTAATGTCTCATACAATAGTGATGTATGCTTAGCATCAGGAGGAATGCCTGCCAACGTTTTAAGGTTGAAACTCTAAGAAATTCCATTTTTTCAGTAAAGTCACCGGCATCTGGTATGTTATTAAGTAACTCAGTAGAGATCTGTTAAATGCATAACCTCCGTGCACAAAGGACACATTCTTTTACCAGACTTCTTCCTTTAACTCCTACTTCACTTTGGTACTTGCATTCCCCATTTGCCAACAACTATTTCGCAAACTTGGTAGAAACAAATCCCTCCATGTATTCACTGCCACCCTCATAGGTTTATGCTCATAGGCTATGTTGATTTCAGTCTGAAACATCTTTTTGCTTTCCAGTGAATCCTAATGATTTGGACTTGTATCATAAGAAATATCTAGAGATTTCACCCCAAAAGAACAAACTTCTGACAAGGATTAAGGTCAGCCAGCTTTGGCAGGTGACCACCACATGGCATAATGGTGCAAGATGATGGTTAAGGAGATGAGACTTGTTTCAGTCTTGTCAGGATATGAGGGAGTGACATTCATAAAGTGAAATACAGCTGTCATTTAGGGCCCTTTTTTGTAGGGAATCACTGATATAAACTCTTATTTATCAGGTAAATTTGTACAGCAGGGGCCATTTTGACCTGAATCTGTGCTCTCTTGCAAACTGCTGGCTGAAGTACAGCAAGCTCATGCAGCTCAGACAAAGAGCTCAGGGCAAAATCATATTTGGACCCACGATTTTCTTTTGAGTTGTGATGAAAATATATCCTAGACTCATGTTATTGATCTAGGTTTAGCTTTTCTGAGGAGAAAAAAAAAAAAAAAAAAAGGTGTTTGCCCATAGAATGGGTGAGTTGTTATCAATTCCAATCTCTTCCAGCTTTGGGTTTCTGCAATACTCACAATGCACAAAATCTTCTGCACATGGCACGTACCCTCACAAAGAACAAAATTTGTAAATCTTAATATTATGTGAAATGATGTGAATGGTAGCTGGAGAAGGTTGCACGAACAGCTGAGACAGAGACAGCAAGATGGTAACATTAAACTTGAATTTGCTTTCTTCCCCACAGGAGAAAAAGCTGTATTCTAGCTGGCTGTAACACTGACCCGAAAGGTGAAGTTGGCCATGAATAATGCAACCATTTAGTACCTATCTTAATAAAAACACTACTTATTTTGGTTTTAGAAGAAAGAATATCAACACCATTAACGTAAGACTTAAGGAAGGAAAAGAAAGAACCTGCATCCAATAGGCCTGTTCTGCTCTGTACAGTACTCTCAAAAGCTTTTACTCGTAGTGTTTATAAAAGTAATCTGTGCAAGTGTTAAAATATCCAGTGAATGAGAACTAATCAAAAAGTTAAACATGTACCAGCTAACAGCAAAGTTCTGAATGTATCTGTAATTGATGTGGGGAGGGAACTGTGCAATTTACTCTAACTGTGGAGTGATTGGAAACAGCTTGTTCAGTGCTTTTGAGTGCTTGTCCAGCAGCATAACATGTTTCTTTAATAAGATGTTTGTATTATATCATAATATGACTCAAATCTTCATTGTTCTTCCACATCCCAGTATTTTGATGTGTCCATTTTCACACCTTAGAGGACCCCAGACTAAGGTTGTAAGTCAAAGATCTTTCTTATGACTTCGTTGTCGTTTAAATCAGCCCTAGACATCTTTATTTCCCTGATGTTTCTTTCACAAAATACTTTTTTTTTTTTTTTTTTCTTCTCTCCATTGCTTTCTTTTGTGTTTCAGGCCCAGCTAATGTTGAAATCTCTGCTGTCACAGTTAGGGAAGATTCTCTTTCTGGGTCTTGATCTTAACTAGAAATGATCTTCTGGGTTATTCAGAAACCTTTCTGCAAATACATTCCTAGCAGATGTCTGCATAAATAGTCCCTCATGAATATGATATCTCATGGCTTTGGATCAATCAATCTATGAAATATTCTCAAATCCAATCAGACTGTAGTTTCTATCTATTTTCTTTTAAATTCAACCAGAATGTAGTTTATTTTCTTTTTTTTGATTCTGCTCCATGCATTACATTTGGATAATCTCATCATAATCCTGTTAACATTCTGAGATTGCAATTCTCAGTAGTACCAAGAATTATCCAGATTAGCTTTGATTTGTACTATGTACTCCAGGGCATAGGTAATTAGCTCATTTAATAATGATTTTAAAATTTTTAAAATCTAAACAAAACAACAAGTTCCTACTCTTGTATTCAGGTGTTATTTTTTTTCCCTTTCATGATGAGACAGGAGTAATAATTATATAAGCCCTTGGGCTGGTATACATGAGCACTGAAGTGAATTATGACATGAGCAGACTGCTAAAAAAGCCACAGTAATTTTGCAGAAATGGGGTCAAATTCTGAACTGCAGTAACTGACTGCAATGCTACAGAAGTCAGTAGAGATACTTGCCTGCTATATTCAGTCCATGCGAGCTAATATAAATTTGAGATTTTAGCACTGTCATGCTTGTGCATTCCGTTGCCAAGCTAATAACACTTCAGCAAGATGATAATTGCTTGGTTTTATGCTGTAAGTGCACCTCTAACATTTATGAGATAATGGGAACAAAACAGAGATGGCTCAAATACATGAACATAAAATGTGTGGTTTCCAGATTCAAAGTATGAAGGGGGAAAGAGAAAGAATTCTCAGGCTGCAATAGTTTGACCAAGGATCAGAGAAGTCAATGGGAGTCTTTCCATTTTTCTTTCAATGAGATTTAGATCAGATCCCTTCGGGGAGTCGTAATGAAGTTTATTTCCATTATAAATAAACAGTTGATATGTCAAATTGCACTACCATCATGAGAAGAAGATTATACACAGCGTTGTAGCCCAGCTGAATTTCACACGAAGATGATTATATAAAGTTTCGATTGCCAAGTTCTGAAGGGAATGACACTTGACAAGGAAAACATTCATGCTTAGATACAATCACTAAATTTTAATCTTTTCATAGTGGTAAGTATATTGAATTCAATAATGAGTAATCTGTCCCTCTTAAAGACTGAGCCCCGCTGACCTTCCTGCATATCTTCCTTCTGATCTTAGAGCGTCTTAACTGGGGAAGGAGGGAACGTATATTTTTACATGGAAATAGTCAACTGCCACTGGAGTTTGGCTAGGTGTACTAGTTGGGAGTATCCCATTCTGGGATAAAAATGAATTGTTTGTCTCCATGGATATTTTAATACAATGACTACACTGATCTAGAAATTAGCTCTTTTTTTCCCTACAGTGAAGACAAAGCACTGATGCAAAGATAATTTATTTTTGATATTCATAAACCAGATTGCCTGGTTTATGGCTTTCATTCTCTGAATGCTGTACATATGTAAAGCAAAATCTACTTTAAAATGAACCCCAACTTCTGTGAAGACCTCTTTATTTAAAAGATGAACATAACATCAATAGTTACACAGAATCATAGAATCCTTTAGGTTGGAAGGGACCTTTAGAGATCATCTAGTCCAACCTCTAACATTGATGTAGAAATTTTTTAAAATCAAATTCTCTTCTTTCCTTGTTGAAACATTAAGTGATCGACATACTTTCATCAAGCACTTCAAATTCTGACTTTTCAACCATCTCTACTAATTTATGAACTTAATTTGGATTTAGTGGGTGGAATTCTCATTAGTCTCAGAGCTGGTTGACATGCTTTGATAACTGAAATACAAACTGAATGTCAAAATTTTTGCAATGGGAAAACAAGTACGTTTGCTTTTTTTTTTTTTTTTTTTTTTCCAAATGACCCTACTGAAATTATCTCCCCAAACTAAAAACATTCTGCCACAGTGAAAAAAAAAATGCCCCTGATTTTGAGGGGTATCATCCATTTCAGTTTTAAGGTGCTAAGCTCTCCCTGCGTTTCTTACTCTGCCATTTTTGTATGCATTGCCTGTTTGGAAAAAGGACATAACAGAATGACAGCTAAGAAGAAAATTACAACAAGGGGATGCTGCAGTGTTGTTTAACTGTCTGTCTCCTGGAGTTTTCAGATGGTGACTAGATGCCTGCAGATAAGACATTTTTAATCAAGGAGTTACAGAACTTAGTAGCTGGAATGACATGGAGTGAGTCATACAGTAGATCAGATTCATCTAATGAAATCTTCAGTCTTTAGGATATACATCTCTAAATTCAGGTAACATTTTCCAAGAAGAGCTAAAGATCGGATCATCCTAAACCAACGTTCAGTGCGAAGAGGGATTCTGGGGGCCCACATATCTTTTTTTAGAAGACCTAATTATTAGAGCCGACTTAGGAAAACACAATAGAAGATGTGAGCTGAAACTCTGGCTCTGGTGGAACCGTTGTTTCTGGGTGCAGTGGGGCCATGTTATGATCCTGTGTGTCAGCATGGAAATTGCTAGTATGGAAAAGGATAGTAGAGAAAAGGATACAAGATATTTAGCTCCAGGAAGCAAAATACAAAACCTCAAATCTCCAGTAAAAGAGATATAGTCTAAATGGAGAGTGATATCAGATTTACTGATCTGCCTCAGCAGAAAACATCTGTAAGGCAAGGTCTTTTTTTCTTCTAATATATACTTTGGTAACTGAGAGAGATTATATGGCTTAGACCAAAGGATGTATTCGGAAACATCCAAGATGATATTCCATTCTTCACCAGCATAGTTAATTGGCAGTACTATCAGTCTCTTCTTGGAGTAACCTATTCTGAACCCCTCTGAGTGTTGTTTCTGACCTACCCATAGATCTTCCATCTGGAATTGCACTACAGGAAGAATCCATGCAAGAGGGGAGCTAATAAGCCCACAGTCGTCATGACAGTCACGTCATGTAATTTTAATTACAGGAAACAGAGGAAGAAGGAGGGATCTTTTGGAGTGTTTTATTGTAATTTAAGTAGGCTTCTAAGATATGAGAAGCCAGCAATAGTGTCAGAGGTTACCAGGAGTTTTAGTGCAATCATGAATCCATATTTCTCCATCCTAACACACGATTGAGGAAAAGGGCAGCCAGAGGTAAGTGGTAGAGCCAGGAGGGGAAAGTGCACCATTAGCAGTCTCTGGTTTGTCTCTTGCTGTTATCAGATTGTAGCTTCACAGTAGCAACTTCCATGGCAAACTCCTTGCCATTTTCCAGATTAACTGGGAAGCCTGCCTCCCTACTGATGGGAAATTTAAGACGCACTAAGTCAGCTAAGGAGGCAGGAGCCGTCCTTCCAAGCTGGAGAGAGCTCTGTGTGTGTTCCCCTGTGCCACAGATAGGTTTCTTTGATGTACAAGCCCTACAAATTCCCCATGGAGACGAACTAGGTTTATTTGCCGTTTACATTAGGAAAATCCCAACAAAAATCAAGACCATGCTGTGAATGTTTGATGGGCACCTGTCTGTTTTATTTTTATTTTTTCTTCTTTCCTTTTTTGGTTAAAATTTCCTCTGTTGGAAATGTATTTCAAACGGCCATAAAATCAATCCCCACCTGACTACTACTTGCATCCCAAATAATGCCATTGAATGAACTGAAACAATTTGGGATAGAACTCTGCATAGCAAAACACAATTGCTCTACTGAGATTATTCCAGTTTTACATCCACTTATGAAACTATAGTGGAAACCTGTCCACTGGTAAGTTTTGAGTTATTATTTTAATTAACTTTTTGCTTGTCAACCAGCCATTCCAGCATTTTAGCTGATATTTCCTGTTTTAATCCATCCGGGGTGCAGCTGATATTTTTTCCTTGCAATTCCCAGGGCAAAATAAAGAAAATGGGCATCAATTTAGATTGCCTTTGCCAGGAAGCATATAATAACTGTCATTCTTGAGAAAACTCTGCAGCAGCAGGCTCAGACAGAGTAGAGCACATGCATGGATTTGTCATCTTGCCTTGCTCTTAAACAATATTGGCTTCTTTGTCAATTGAGAGAAAAGAAGGGGGAAAACCCCTTGGAGGTGAGCCACACGTTTATTTGTTCCTGAGCTCTGATAGCAATGTTGGCCGCCACACAAGCCCTTTTTTAGAAAGGAGAGGTGAGCATCTGTGCAACTTGTTCTGAAAAGTCAACAAAGATGTTTGACAAATGCGTTTTCTTGGCACACGTTGACTTGCACCGCATGAGGGCAGGATGTGTGTGACCGCTGATACACTGTGCTCCTGACAGGTCATGACTGGCCATGCGTGCCCTCCCACTCCACTCCTGGTATGAAGATGCCATTAAGTGTGGCATTGGTGCATGCATGGGTATGCATTTTCAGTGAAGTTATAACCTGGTGAAGACTCTGAGCCCAAGTCATCCGCTTATTAAGGATCACTGGCTGTAGTAATTAGCCTTAATTTGACTGCTGTAAATATTGGCATTTTGGAGAATTCGGGGCTTGTAATATCACTTTGCTTAGGACCTTACTGCACTCAGTGGCTTTCAGATATAATTTTACCCTAGTGTGGCAGGTCCTGCTACCGGGGGTCACATATCTGTCCTCCACCTCCTACCTTTGTCCTATCTGCAGGGTGCCAAGAGATTTGGTTCTATCTGTATGTGGTAGCTGAATGACCACCAGATCTGAGTGACTACTGAGACATTCAGTCTGTGAACAGAAACGCACAGGAAAAGGACAGTAAAAGCTCTGGTGTATTTAAATTTTGATCTAGAATACCATCTTCCTTCAATGCCTGTTTCCAGCACATCAGTGGAAAGGAAGAGTCTTCAGAAGTACAATTATTTCATGTTGTATGTTATTCAGTATATTTTGCTTTTACCAAGTGCTTGCAGCCATCATTTAAAATATGTTCTTCTAATAGCAAAAAGAAATGCTTTTCCCCATTTGATTCTATGCTTTTCTCAGAGTGTGTACTAAGCCGCAGGGCTTCAGGATATCATTTATGTGGTTACACTGCCCTTCCTCACCAGTCTCATAGACCAGGCCGTGCTGGCAGGGACTAGCAGTGAGTGCTCTGGCTGACGTGAGAGCAGGTTGCCAGGTCCAACACCAGCCAGCGATATTTAAAACCCATCCCAGGGCTTTTCAAAGAGACACCAAACAGTCCAAATCCCAGGAGTCCAAGAACAGTACCCGAGGAACAACACTTCCACGGCAACATCACCACCACCAATTCAAGTGCTTCACAGGGGGCACAGAGGCATTTTTAGTGTCCCTAGCAAGGATATAGGAGGTTTTGTAAGTCAGTATGAATTTTCAAATGTAAAAACATATCTGATTTGACCCCTAATGAGGAAATGCCCCTGAACCACTCTAATAGAACTTCCAAAACTTCTATAACTGTTTCATATGGCCTTCAGCTATAGTTGCTTACTGATGGAGTATGAAAATGAGTACTGCTAATACTGCTGTCTTGATGGCACAACACATTTCCCTCAAGAATTGAGTGTCACAGGTGGTGGATGAAATTGAGATGAGTGACACACTTCCACACACATTAGCCCATACTAAAGCTACTCCAAAAGCTTCTGCAAAGGAAGGAAAAGGAAGGAACACCACCACCACTCTCCACTTTCTTTTGGATGCACTAAGGCCAGGGTTTCCCCACTCTCCCACTTGTATTCAGAAATTCAGTTCCTCTGAAAGCCACAGATAGGACAAAAAGTCTGTTTCAGAACTCCTGTATGAAGGTGCTTTTTTCTGTGGAGCGTCACCACTGGATCTCAACACCAAAGGATGACCAACAAAATCAGCACATGTAATAGCACGCTGATGAAGCAGACCAGTTCTTTGAGTGTTGCTTCAAGTCATTTACAGAGGTGTATTCCCTGTAGATGTCCCTACATAGAGGGCTCAAAGCTATTGGAGAACCCTATAAAGCAGCTGAGACCAATTGCCAGTATTTAGGATGACCCTAACCATAAATCAAGGCCTCTCAAACTCAAGAGTCCAGGATAAACTGCATCAGATGTTCCCAACCCTCTTGCCTGCTGGCACATGCTGTGTCACATCCCCAGGAGATGTTGTGGTGGTCCAGACCACATCCCATCAACATCACAGCTAGTCCTAGCCTTGATTTAATAGATTAAAATAAATGATCATGATAGAGAATTAACAACCAGCTAATTGGGGTTTAGAAAGACCAGGAAAGTCATCAGAGAGCTAAGGAGCTTTCCATAGCTTAGACTGGAAAAAAAAATGTCAACATGTGAACAATATTTAGCTTCTAATCCTTCTCTATCCCTTGCTCAGTCTCAGTGAGAGAAAAAGATCTTTGCATCTCTCATATTTCATAGGTTTCCTCATTAATCTTGTGTCTTGGGTGAGTCTAGCTCTGTTCCCATTCAGCCTCAGTGCTGGGTCCTTAGAAAATATCGTCTCGGTCTTCAGCAGGTATTTTTCTCCCTCGTTTTAGTTCTTATTCCTCTTTGTTTAGGAAACTCATTAAGGATCAAGTACAGTTTAATTCAAATATAGTTCTTATTTATAACATTCTCCCTCCACATCTCCACTGTCTTTCTCAGCGTATTTTATTGTCACCAGCTGGATTCTCATCTCAAAACAACTTTCCAGTTCTGTAGCTCCACCAGTGTTAGTAGAGTTAACCAGCAATCACAGGGAAAGTAAAAATCCCTATTTTATGTCTCTTTATCATTTAACCTATAAAAGCAGCATTTTACAGGTTCTGTAATCTCTCAAGCTTTCCTTAATATGGAACATTTAGACTTGTCACAAAAATGCAAGTTTTAGATTATACCAGAATAAAACTTTCTTTTGTCTTTTCTTCCAGGTGTCCATATGTCTGCAGTGGGGAATCTGGCCAGCTCTCAGAAGCTGCCTCTCCTCCAAGAACTGCATACTGAGGCAAATTCCCAGCTTATTAAAAAATAGTTTTGTTATTTTGCCATCTTGTTTGTTCTGCAATACCATGGTATTTTTCCCTTCTCTTTTCATTTTGCTTCTGGCTTCTGGAAAAAAAAGAAAAAAGTTCTTAAATATATCTTGATTATGGGCTTCTTTGTGTCACTGAAAAAGCCAGCGCTCCTTTCAAACTTCTCTAGGAATTGATAGGAACATCCTGACATCCAGGTGCTGTTTGGCTGGTGAAGGGCTATCTGCAGGAAACTCCTCACAGGAGATACAAATGAACTAAAAATCTTGAAGTATCTTATTCAGCTTCTCCTCAGCTCCTAACAGAGGTGCCTTAACTTCACTGTTGCTTAATTCTTTTCCAAAGTAAATTAAATCAAAAGTGCAATGGCTAAAACTTGAGTAACATTGCTGCAGTGTTTAATGTGGTCCAAATACTCCACTTCAGTTAGTTGTTTTAGATGTTAGTTTTTCCTGAGTGATTCCTGACACTACTTTTCAGATCAGTGCTTTTTTGATAGATGTTTGCCTTAGTTTATAATTTTAAAACTATTTTTCTACATTTTCGAGGTAAAACTCGGCTTAAAAATAAAGCAAAATGTTGTGATCTCTGTCTTGAACTAATTATTTCAAGAAGACACTGAATTTTCTATGGTAACCCAGTATCTATTTTAAATTATGCTCCATCCTTCATTATTACCTTGAAGAAAAGGGCTATCATACAGAGAGAAAAGTGACATATTCGAATATTTTTTGAATGACAGGAAGAAAACTCTGAATTTTTTTTTCTTAATATACACTTGTAAAAAATTAAAGGGCAGTATAATATTTGATCTTGAGTCATGAAAATGACACCCAGACTCCGCAATGCAATATAACAGACAGTTGCGTAGCTATTTGCAACTTCATTTAATTGAGTTTTGCAATGCAGTTTCACAATGCCACTTTCTATTGCTTATTTTTGTTTTAAGAATCCGGCTGCTTGCTACTTCAAAATTCCAATTAGGCTTCTGAGAGCAGACTTTCAGTTCTCCTCGCTTCTAGCTTTTCATAATCTTTCACCATGCCGCATATCCTTAGCGCCTGGGGCTAAGCTATCTGAGCAGCACATCCACCGGTGGTGTTTGAATAAGGGAGTTGCACCTCCCAATCATAACACATTCTTGTCCTTTTACATCATGCACTGAACTGACAGCCTGCTTCAATCATTGACGGTCTTTGGTGTCTCCTAATTGCACGATGGTTATGGTTTTAATACTGCCTCCATTAAGGCCGCCGCGTTGTTCCGACTCTACCATAGCAGAGCCACAAAGATTCCTGTCAGTCAACTAGTAGCAGGGCTGTTTTGGTAAACTTTTCAACCCGTTTGACATGCTGTAGAGCTGAGCTGTGGGAAGAGCTCACTCTCTCTTAATGGCCTCAATGGATTCAGCATCGAGCTGGGAATATAAGTGTTTATGAAAGGAAGAGAAGGAAAAAAAGGTTGCGCGGAGAAGTATGATGTCACCCAGATCACAGACTATTTCTGGAACTAAGCTGTGAAACCCATGATACATTTTTGACACATAAATGTTGCCAAGTAAAACTGATAATATATAATTGTTAATACGGTCACAGCCAACTGTTTTGCAGATAAGGAGTTAAACTCTTCTATGCAATACAGTATTTGTGGAACGTAGCACCTAGTTGGTTCCATGCTTTCATTGGCTCTGGGATTACTTCCTATCATATTTAAATAAAAAGACTAGATTATTGGGTACCATAAGAACAATGGATTGCTTAATGGTCTTATGGCACTTATCTTAAGTCAATACAAAAGTTTTGAGTTTCTAAGGCTATGTCAAGGGCAGTGAAACAAGGGCTGCATTCAGTGAATTAGTCATTTGTTTATTTTTTAATGCCCATTTAAGTATCTTATTTTGGGGTCTCAGATATACTCACACAATTCTGTTAAATGAAGATTAATTTTCAAAAAAAATGTGTCTGTCTGAGAAGCAAAATCTGATAGAAAATATTAAGGGTTATTATGTGCAATTTGTTCTAGATAACAGTCATGATGAAACAACTTCCTCATCTCTTTGCCACAGTACAAATTCCCCTATGATAGAGGTCTGTTTTGTATAGCATCCTTCATATGAGCTTTGTTCCTAAAAGCTTGATGGGGCTCTGTAATATAATTATGGAGTTATTAGGAGTAAGTAACATGAGAAAAGAAGAGATACTGAAGAGGTATAGATATGGAAAGGAAGGGATGGGTTCAGATATGAGACAGAGAGGGACTGCAGCCAAGAGACACGTGAAAGCTGCTCAGAGGGACTCAGGACACGATGGGGAAGAGCCTTCACTCAAACCTCAAGGAGTGCAGGGGACCACGGGGGGACTGAAGGTTGGACTCTGGGCTTGAAAAGGAAGCAGAACACCTCTGACTCCTGCAAAAAGGCAGTCAAACCTCAAGGAGTGCAGGGGACCACTGGGGGACTGAAGGTTGGACTCTGGGCTCAGATTTTAAAAGATATTCAGCGAGCCCCTAAGATTTTAAAAGAACCAGAATTCTTTGTCTGTGTTGGATCTTTAGCTCTTACATGCTCTTGAAAGTCACATCATGTCCTTATGTCCATCTTCAGAGATAATCAGGCATTTTTAAGATTAGGTCATAAGATTTTGCAGTATTTAATTTTTACATCTGTGTTTTCTAATCCTAAACTTTAAAAATTTATGATTAAAATTGAATTCAATTTCTGTCCTGAAGTGGATCACTGAAGGTCACTTGTAGCTATGGCAAATTTGCTATTTCGCCAAAAGAGAAAAAAAAATCTCTGGTCGAGTGTTTCCTTCATGCACTGACTGATCTCTCTGACTCTCCCTCTCCTAATACAAGAACAGAGTGGATGATTTTGGCCATGAACACAGCACACTTCTAGCTATGACAGAGTTAGAAGATCCATTAAAAGTTCAGATGGGAGAAGTTTGTCTTGAGGTTCTTCATATTTTCTTGAAAATGGCTCTGCTGAGATGACACTAAAGCACCAGCAAGTTAGTGATGATGTGTTATTAGCAGGACTGGACCCAGAGATCACTGAGGGCGGGGACTCGTCAATCAAATCTGCATGAGAGGACTCGGATACCTGCTCCGAGTGCCCGGCGTTATGGTGGCACTAGAGACTCCCCTGCCTTGCAGCACCCACATGTGATGCCCACAGGTAATACCTTCATACGCATGATCTGCTTGACATGGAAACTGATCTGAGGGATTGTCAGTGAGTTGCCACAGGTTGTGTTACATGTAATTAGGATAAGAACATACCGTTTGTATCTCCTTGGGCCCCATTCCTCCCACCAGCCTGTCTCTTACCATTGCTCAGCACTGCCTGCTGGCAAGCTTGCAGTTCACCATTCCTTTGCTTAGTTCAGAGCATCCTGCCGTTTCACTGACTACCTCGTGCTATGTCATCCTGTGGTTCCCTCTTGAGCCAGATCTTCCTGCTGTTTTTCTACTGTACACTGATTTATCTTTGGCTTTCTTAGGTAGGGTTATCCCAAAGAAGGGGTCACAAGCTGAATGGAAGTATGAAAGTGGGTTGCCAGAGGACATTAATATATATTGTTCTTCCTTACCCAAGATAACAAATGAATTCCAGAGGGTTCAGCATTGCTGCCAACTCAGCATCAGTTCAATCCTAATCTTTATAGCATATTGAGCAGCCGTTTGAGACCAGCTAATGCCAGAGCGCAGCCTTGTCTGCTGAATCTTGGGTTTCTGTGTAACTGGTTCCCATGTTACTGAACTTACAAGGTACAATTACATCCACTTGCTGTAACAGACGTCTTTCTATTGGCATGTTGCCTAATCCAGCAGCCAGCTTCTCCTGTTCAGTAAGACCTGGAAGCCCAAGTTCATCCATCCCTGTTCTTGCGTCTCCTTTCCCTTCCTTATTGCCTGAATTGGCTTTGAAGTGCCAAGCCCATAGGAAACGGCCATCACACAGACTCAGGCAAAAGATGAGATGAACATAGACCTTAATTCCAGAGGTAACAGGATGATGTTTTGAATTTTTCTTTTTTTTTTTGGTTGAGGAGGTTTGATCAGGGACAGCAAAGCTAACATTCCAAAAGCAAAGATGGGAAATTTCCCTTTATACCTTCAATATCAGCTGTTTGTGTCAGTTGTGGGAATTCTAACATTTGTGGAAAACAGGTGTTTGTTCACTCTAGTGTTCACAGAAAGGCTCTTTTCCCTA
>NW_010576382.1:30464-53679 GCF_000705375.1 Tinamus guttatus | reverse complement strand
ATCAAGGCAGCAAGCCCCAGCATTGCGTCATCTGGTTTTGCGGCGTGGGGAGGGCTCACTTAGTCCTTCACTGTCCTCTGGTTCTCAGCATCTTCCTGGCTTTCTTTTTATCCCCAATCTATTGGGTGAACAGCAGCAGAGTTCATGAGGATTCCCAAATGAGCTCAGAGGAGCTTGTTCATGAGAGCTGGAGTCCTTGGCACGAAGCCCACGAGGCTGATGTATTCCAGTTTATGGGGGAGAGTGTTTTCCAGTGATGCATATTCCTTAACTCCCCATAACCAACACATTATTTTAACGCAAATTCTTCTGCATCCTCTTTGGAACCAAATGTGGTCTTCAAGGATAGTTGCCCCGTTTGAAAGATTCATGTTTTTTTTCACATGATCTCCACTCACTCCCGCGTAGGACATTGGGCTCCCAGATAACCCAACTGGAAGGGGAAGGGCATGAGTTAGCAAAACAAAGGTATGAAACCTTTAGGAGGGGAGTTAATGGCATATCTCAAAATTGATGAAAGTCATAGTTTGAGGACTTTACCTCCCAATAAATAAAAATAGCAAAAAGAGAGCAGAGTGAGAGGAGGTGGAGGGCAGGTCCCCGTGTGGTAACACAGCTCTGCAGACCACGTGTGGCACTGGGACTGCACTGCACATGGCACTTGCATCTCTGGTTTCCCTCACTCAGTACCATGCAGGCTGCATGTTGTTGTCTGAGTAAATCTTGCTCCTTTTGTCTTTTATAAACATTGGGGCCATTATCTGCAATATTCCACCCGCGTGTCATTGAAGAAGAATGTTCTGAAAATGAACTGCTGAAGGCTATAGGCTTTGTAAATACCGAGAGCCAAGAACCGGCTCTCGTGTAAATCCACTGCCTTGGATAGAGTTACTGCAAGGGTGATGCCCCCCCGTCTTAATCAGTACCATTTCACTCTAATTTCTGTAATAGTTTGGAAGTGGGGCTGGGAACAGTTCTGGCTGCCTTTTTTTTTTTTTTTTTTTTTTTTTTGCAAAAATGCAGATTCAGCAACATGAAAATGTTTTGCGACTTTGCCTCATTTCTGCTGAATTGTTCCTGCAGAGGCAAACAAATAAACATACACAAAAAGCACCATTAAGAACAGGATATTTTAATTTTTTTTTCAATCAGAATAAATATCTTAACACTTAGCACCACACTTACTGTCATTTAAAAAATAAATAAATTTTAATGAAATTGCTCAGACATGAAGAGAAATGTAACACTGTGTCCTAGACAAGCTTTCTGGTAGACCCAGAGCCAGCTGTAAAATTTATTTGCTTTTTCAGCTCACTAAAATATGCAAATCTTTTTTTTTCAAGTTGATCCATTAATTTCAATATTGTTTTATGAAACTGTCAAAGGAATAAACCAAAGAATAATAAGAGGCAAACTAACAGCACACTCGTATTGTTCTGCAAGGGTGGCTGGGAAGAGGGAGCAGGAAGGAATTGAGATCAGGTGCCCTGTTAAGCAGGTACAAATTCACTGCCACAGAGCTGAGCTCTGGGAAGTTAAAGGGGAGGGTGAGACTATGTGGTTTAAGGGAGGCTTTCTGCAAAAGGTAAGTTTTACAATTCTGCTTTGGCTTCTAGGATTTTGGTCAGCATGACCAAGGAGCAGAAGTGCGTAGGTATGACCGTTCACTTATAAAGGTGTGAGTACAATGTATCAGACAGATCTAATCAATATAGCTGTAAAAAATAACTTGGGGCAGTCTGAACTCTTTCTGAAAAAAATCAGGGATAGATATTCAGGAGCAACAGCATCAAACACCAATGTCTCACTCCATTGCTTCTCGTTCTGGAAAAAATGAACAGATGGCTTAAGGATGAAAAGTTGTACAAACAACTAAATTTACAGTGAAATTTGCAGTGCTTTAGCTCAAAACTGAAGATTTCCCCTCTGACTTGCATTGAAGCTTTCTCAGGATCTCTTTTCTACACTGGGACCCAGGTAATTTGCATTTCTCCTACTTCTACCTTTATAGCAAGCAGTTCTCAAGCTTTTTGACAAGAGGGCCCATGACTTTTTCTGGTGTATCTGCAGTCTATTTTTGAAATCTCACATTTGCAAACTGCCCTGTTGGATCTGTGTGCCCACTTTTCCTAGGCACTTTTGAGGGACTGTTTATGGAGACTGTGGACACTAGGAGAAGGGGAAAAATTGGTAGTTTTGTAGAGAACCATCATGCAGACCTGGAGGGGAATGATGGCAACCTGCCAAATATCAAAAGCAAGAGCTATCACTACATGCCCTTTACATAGTACTGCCCTCTTCAAAAAAATTCCCAGCCCCTTGGTAGTGTAATTTAACAAGTTTACCTTGAACTGCAAAAATATATGATGTGGACACAAATCTGATCTTGTTTACACTGGGGACAGGCAGGGCCCTCTGCTCACAGAAATTAAACCATTAAAGAAATAGTGTAAATCAAAGGGCAGTCTAGAGCTCTCTCTCTGCTTTGGTAAGGGCTAAAAATACCATCAGTCTGTGTAATGACAGTCTATTATCTGCTTTTAAAAGAACACCTGGCTTTCCAGTTGGGCAGGTAAAATAGCGGTCAAGTTGCCACGGCAGCAGCTTTCACTATTTCTTGGGTTCGCACTCACCAAAGCACTGTACTGGAGAGAAGCACACTCAAGGGAAAGATATGGGGCCTAATCTGAGTTGAGTTGACTTTGCTCTATTCCTTTTTCCAAGGTCAGTTTGGGATCGGACGTAAATGAGCTGAATTAACTCATTCGAAGAGGTGCTGCTTTACATGTGAGAGACTAATTCAGAAACCAAGGGAGGGAACCACTTGCTTGCTATGAGCAAATGTAGCTCCACATGAGTTAATGGAGTTGCACTAATTCATATCCACTAAGGATTTGCTCCTGGTCTCAGAAGTATCAGCTCACAGTAGTTAATGAGCACTTTGGCATGGACTTTAGGAAAGTCTGAATACTGTCTCTATTAGCAGGTGGTGATATTAAAAATAAAAAGAGAAGAAAACTAAGTTAGCCATGATTTTGGTATTATTCAACACAATCTGCAAGATAACTAGTTTATTAAAAACTATCTTGGAACTGGATATTTCAGGTACTGATACAGTCTGTGTTCTATCAGCCTGATGACATCTAAGTGGGTAATGCACTTTGTGATATGTGAATCCATAGTCAACCTGCTGCTATAGAGCTCTAAAATTGATCCAGTTAACTTTATCATTTCTTAAAGAAAGAACTGGAGTGGTTGAACAAAGTGCTCTGAACTCCATGGCTCCATCCATCATCTTGTCTTCAGGACCTTGCTGTCTTGCTTTCTTGGACCTGGCTCCTGTTCAGAAAGAGATTAAGCAGCAAGTCTTCAAAAGCAAGATAAAAAGCAGAACTATGGGCCATGCTTGGCTTTGTTCAGCAGCTCGCACCTCTCTTCTCACAGAGCAAGGAGGGAAGGCTGGAGAAGCCATGCTATCAATGCAAGATGTAGGAGAAAACACTGTGTCCGAGAGTAGTATGCGCTGGCACACACTCCGTTACAACTGTGTTAACAAACGGATGTTGTTCAGTGGAAACATGGTAATCGTGTTTATCTTGCATACTGTCCCCGTGTAGGTTTCACAGCCATGTCCCCTTGTCCTGAAGGAGTTGGCTGAGATATGAGCCGTAGTGGAAACATGGTAATCGTGTTTATCTAGCATACTGTCCCCATGTAGGTTTCATGGCCATGTCCCCTTGTCCCTGCAGGAGTTGGCTGAGATATGAGCCACGAACAATGGGAATAATAGGGCACTGTGCGCTTCTGGTGTCAGCTTGACCCTCTACTCTTTTATCACTATGTTAAATAAACATATTTACTGCAAGGAACTTCCAACAGGTCTAAACATTTTCTGCTGCCTGAAATGCTTTTTGTCCAATACAATCAAGCAGGAGCAAAATTAACAGAAATGTCCAAAGAAATTGGAAATTTCTATTGCCCTATGTGATGGCCAGTCATTACATTCCTGAATACATAAGCAACATAACACTGAAGACTGGCTGCTGCTTAAGACTTCTTGATGTGTGGAGAGAGAAAAAAAAAAAAAAAAAGGAAATCTGTTCATGAGAGTCACATCTGTCTACCTGAAAGATCAACTGTTTTACAATACTGGCTTACAATATTTACAATGCTAAGAGCACAGCTAAAAGCAGTAACATTTGTAACAAAAAAAAAAAAAAAAAAAAAAAAAGGTGGCAGCAGAGCTAATGACGTGCAGGCATGGAAATCATATGATGGGTGTTGCAGTTTGATGCAGGGGGAGGGGGACAAATTTGGTAAGAGATGACTCCCCTTGTGCTCCAGACGGTCCTCCAAGGTTGGAGGGACTGCGGGCGGCTGGGGTCACCTCTTCATGGGGCTACCGAATACTGTGGTAACTGTAGCCCTGCCTCTGGCAGTACTGGATTCAC
Source organism: Tinamus guttatus (assembly GCF_000705375.1). Next base: position 49,228 of record NW_010576382.1, on the reverse strand, counting down.
AAACAGTCTGTCACAAATCATACGATCAGCTATGAACCCAATACTGCCAGAGTCGGGCACGTGACCTCGATTCGCTGTTTGGAAGGTGATCGGACCTAGAGTCAACAGACTGTGAATCCGGTAATGCCAGAGTCGGGCCTATAGTTACCACAGTATTGGGTATCCATATTAAGAGGTGACCCCACCCGCCCGCAGTCCCTCCAACCTTGGAGGATCGGGAGCGCAAGGGGAGTCATCTCTTACCAAATTTGCCCTCCCCTCCTGGTCTTCCCCTGCCATCAAACCACAACAGGCCTGATCTGAAGAACAGTCAAGGAAATGGTGCTGTTTAGGCACAGCCCCAGGTGTGTCAGGCTGTGGCTGTGGCCCTTGGTAGCCTTTCCTCTAGGATGCAGAAACTGGGAGCCTGTTGCTCACATCAGTGGAAAGAGCATAATGCAAAATTTCTAGTCATATAAAGGCATTATTTTCTCTAAAACTATAATTTCGAGGAATAATTTATTCAGATTCACTCAAAATAAAAGTAGATGCAGTAGCTTAACATCCACTTTCTCCTGTTTTGGGCATTGGACTTTATCTAGCCCTCCCTGTCAAAGACTGAGGAAGCTCCTAGTGCCTGTCTGCCCTTGCCATCTACTATGTGTATGGTTCAGGAAGAAAGTGATGGATAGCCTGCCTCTTGATGGGTTCCTACAGTAGTGATTAAGGTATCTAAGGAGGAAATGGGGTCCTATGGCTATGGGGTCCTATGGTCTACATCTTCCTTGGCTATGATTTTTGGTTAGCTAAGTGGCAAATAGACTGTCAAACATTTGTTAAAGTGTGACATAAAGCAATAGACCAATAAACTTCTCTACTGGTTACTTGAGCTACTGGAACACCTTCCACGTAGACTCTGGTGTACTCAGTCCCTGGAGAAAGAAAGGATTCATTTAAATGCACATGGAAAAGATATGCCTGATATATCCATTGAAAAGGACAAGGCTCCAAATTTCAGAAGTAAAGGATGTCTGCCTCCAGAACGGTTCAACTGAATGGGATCTTGCCTCTCCTTAATCAAAAGGCACTCATAAAATCCTGAAGGCATATCCCAGAGTTTTAGCTCTATTGTTTTCATGTATGCGGACTGTTAACCTAGTTAAGCAAGGCAGTTTCAATACGTGATTCCACAATTATTCCTTTTTGGTTCTTCGCAGGTGATTTAAATTAATTGTTTAGGAAAACCAGCATAAAAATACTGGCCCCTTCAGACTACAGGCTTTGTGGCAGTGGCAAGCTCAGTACAAATGACTGGTTGTATATGGCTTAGCAGTGGGCAGCTCTCTTATGCAATGCAAGCGGCAAGGAGCAGAGTACTCTTTCTGTTTAGGGCAACTGTCCAGGAATTACATGTTAAAGGGCTGAGAAGTGAAATCCACTGGAGTAACTGATGTGCTGTTTTTGTTGGACTTGTAGGGCAAGATTTCAGCCAAGATTCCTCCTCAGACATAGAGATCAATTTAACTGATGGCTCCTTTCTTGGAATCATGTTGCATCAAACATCTGAACTGCAAACAGCTTTGTCTCCAGAGCAGAGCAGCAGGATGGCCCGAGCAGCATTCGCAGGCACAGCTACTGCAAGGAAAGCTCTGCCTCTTGCGTGACACAACTGCTGAGGCTTGGACCCAGTACTCAGCTGAGGCGACCTGGCAGGGTCATAGTGACTTCTGTGATGTTTTTCCAGGTTGCACTGGCTGTTTAACTTCTTCTGGGCTGCCTGAAGAAGGAATGATGGAGTATGGGTTTCAGGAGTGATGGGGTGGACATTTGGTGGAGCAATGCACTACAAAGTGCCCAAGATTGCACAGTCTAGGGCAGTGTGTGCTTACAAGCAAAGGTAGTGGGATGTGCTGTTACTACCGCACAGCCCTGTGGCATCTGATAAATGTCCCTTTCTTCTGGTCAGTGGTTATTTTTAAAGGTCTGACTCCGGTGATATATCACTTCACACAAGCATCTTGGTTACCACCAGAAGGAGATGGCAATGAAAAATGTGACAGCCATACTCTGCTAGCAGGGATGGATGTAGCCACCATTTAAACGGTGGCAAAAGTAACCAGGCAGCTGCCAGGTGGCCACAAGTGTCACAGAGGAGCGTGCTACTCCAGCTGCTAATGCAAATGGGTGACGGCAGGGTTAAAGTGCTTTACTGGGGGCTTTCTTGCTAAATCTGCACCTGTCTGCTTGCACATATCTACACAGTAGATTGAGTGCCTGGGACGTATAAATAAACTGCTTCCTGGCAGGTCATTCGAGATGGTGTAGGATGGTATGTTTTTATATCATTCCTTCCAATCCTGGAGATATGAGCTGATCTAATCACTGAAGATAAGCAACATCAGGTCTGGTCAGTACGGAGAGCAGAGACCTCCAAGAAAAACACAGGTGCTCCAGGAAACGCTGCTGCTGACCCAGCACTGCGCAGACACGGGGCGTCCAGGGCACTGTGGGAGACCTCCCTGGGGCCACCACAAGCCCTTGGGACTTCTCAGGGGAGCAGGGTGTTAAATCCCACAGGCACGAGGAAAAGGGAGCAGCTTCTGCAGGGGCAATGCACCAGAGAGACTAAAGAAAGCCTGGGAGCCCCCAGGAGCCTTTTGCCAGGGCCGTGCAGGAGTTTCAAGGGGCACAGATCTCTTGGACAAACTGGCATGTGTATAATTATTTGACATTTTAGGATTTGACTATGTCACCAGCACCCTGTTGTCCCTTGCTGCTGATTTGTCCCTGCAAAAGCTGCTTCGGACGGATGGAGCAGGGGCACTATCCTGCTCCATCCTGCTCGTTGGTGGACAGTAAGACCGAATTCAGATTTATTCAGAATGGAAATATGATATGAGTTTATTATCACCTCTAGAAATCACATAGCAATATTGGTCAGTCACCACTAGCAACCGACGCTGGATATGTTCTCCTCTCTTGTTTGGGGAGGAATGGATGGCAGGGCAGTACTTCAGGGGTGAAGTCATAAAAACACTGTTTTTTTTTCTTTTTTTTTTTCTGCTGGCAGTTGAATTGGTAGACAAAATATCTGACCTTACTGGAAGATTTAGGCAACCCTTGTGTTTTGAAGTCTCCTCCTGCACTCGCTAAAGAAAACTTGAAATGTTGCAATTTGCTCAATTCTGAGAAACAACATCCTGTGAATTAACATTTCACAGAAGCTGCAATTATGTGTTTTGAAGGAGGAAAAGGTGGGAGGGGAAAAGTAGAAGTGAAGAAGATCTTCAAAGAAATCTTGGAATCATTTATAGTCCTGACCACATATGTCAAAATGGAAGGTGAATGCAATTTCTATAAGGGAGCTATGACAGTTGATTTCTTCAGGCAGAAAAATAGAGGTACATTATGCCACAAGGTAGACAGAACAGCAGCCCAGTTTACAGTTTAAGTGGCTTGGGAGCTTCCAGAAAAATCTTTTGCGCGAAACCTTTACTACTATTGCCACCATGTGGTGAGATCTGATAAAAGGCTCCTAAAATCACCGCAGACTTTATGTGCTCATTTTGGATTGTTTCATCTCCACTGTATCTGGAAAGCTTTAAAGACCATTATGCTTAAAAAACGACAACAACAACAACAAAGAATTATATGTTTTATTTGGTGCTCCCCAAGGAAGCTGGAGCCATCCCCTCTGTGTTTTAGTCAGAGCATCTAAAGTTCCCTTTCCAACACAGCTCATAGGGATGTGCAGAGAGGTGAAGAGCAGCCAGGTGCTTTACTGCTGCTGGAAGTCTACAGGACCATTTTGCCAAATTCAGAAAGAAAAGTTTCCCCTTGGTTATTTCATGAGACGGCCTAATAGATAGCAGGTAACCACATATGAAACATCTCATCCCTAGTTTTCAACATGTCATTTTCCTTCCAGATAATCCTGACTTCCATCCTGCTCATTTTTTTGCCCTAGAAGGGCATGGGAGTCATTGAGACCCACGTTGAGACACTGGATATGGACACAGTGTTCCCGATCAGCCCTCAGCAATCCTGGCACAGGGGTGGGAGCAGGGCCTGTGGGCACGGCCTGCCTTTGCCTGAGCTGTGGTTTAGGTTTGTGACCAAAGCCATACGGTGACGGACAACCTGTCCCTCCGGATGGTCCACAGGGCCTTTGTGGTGCGCTCACAACACACAGGGATCACAGGGAGCTTGACCCACCTTGGCTTTTGTGCTCATCATCACCGGCCTTCAGCTAGGCCATGCATTTAAAAACCCTAGCAGGTTTCTAGCAGTCACTCCTCTCATCAGGATCACACCCAGACATCTACAGCTTCAATAAACCTTTCCTTGGAGATTATTACTGTCAGCTTTTCTTCTCTGCAGTGTAGCCACTTTGCATGAGGCAGGTGGAGACACTTTTCCTTAATCCCATGCTGCCCTCCTCAGATACAGCCGCATCTGCTCCTGGAGGTATTTTCTCTCTTCTTTGCTCTGTTTATGAGGCCTGCTACCAAGGAAGGCTCCATTTAATGATTCTCTTGTTTTTTTGGGTGGGAACTGAGCCCATCACAGTTTAGATCTAGACCACATATTTTTGGTCTAGCTCCCCTTTTACAGGCAACTTAGATAAACAGGCAGTTAGTTCACAGCTCAGCTGACCTGTCTGAGAAAGCGATGTCAACACTGAGGCATCACATCTTGGGCACCAGCGAGTGCTTTACCCATATCTTGCCAGACCTGAAGGAGAACCTTGCATGTAGACCCCATACCAATGTATGCATGCCCATAGGGATATAAATATCTCCAGCTAGTCCACTGCCCAGTCTTCTCACTGCCCTGCTTTTCAAGGGACTTCACTGGCAATCTTGGTGATTCATCTTTGGCTTATCTCAGACCAAAGCAACCTAAACTAGACCTGCATGAAGGACCTGTGGTGGTACAACAACAACAGCAACAACAAAACAACAACAAGGGAGAAGTTTGGTTGGGCTGAAGTGAAAAAGAAAAGCTTTTTTGAACAAAATGACATTAAACAGAACCCCCCTGAAATTTTTCGTTTTGATTAACCAGGCATGTTTTTGTTTGAGTTAATGTGCAATGTTATCTTTCATTTACAGGCTATTTATCCCTCTCAAGGCCTGTGAAGTGATTTTTATTAAAGGAAAACCACTGTTTGCAAAACAAGAAGTTACAGAGTTTAACTTCTGGCAGTGTCAAAACAAAAACTGTAACTTTTTTGAAGAAGTTTTGTATAAGAAACATTTCAACCTTCTATTCTGACCATCAGACCATTAAACTTATTGCTTTTATTCCCCTTTTTGACAGAAAAAAATTGCAGAACAGTTTTGTTCTCCCAAAACTGGTATTTTTTTATTATGCGTTGAAAAAATAATAAATAACTGGTTTGAAAACTGTCTAGACTGGGATGGTCTGAAGCCTTCCACCCCTTACATGAGCAGGCATCTGTGTTATAGATGGTTATAGATGTGAAAGAACAAAGGGATAGGCTCGGGGAAAATAAAACCTCCCTAATATCCCATATTTATCTGGCTGTTGATGTGTGCAATCGTGCACGCACCATTGCCCCTGTAACAGCCTTTTTCTGTGCTGGCTCATTCATCTGCTTTAGAGCTGCTGATCGTTGCCTTTCTCGACCAAAGCAGGTGGTTGACCCCCACTCTCATAGAAGGCCATTTGACCAAAGAGTTGCTTTGCTGCCCTCACCATCCCCTCTGGTGACTCCAGGGGTGACTTTTATGACCCATGTATATGGGAGAGATGTTACTTAGACTGGAGAGCCTGAACCTTCTGGTGGACCTTTTGCCTGAACCAGCATCCCAGCCCCAAAGCTTTGGGGGTGAATGTATTCCCTCTTGTTTTACAAATGGTGCCCAAAGAGCCCTCTTAGTGGTTCCAATAACCACTGAACCCTATTGATTTACTGAGAAACTCTGTGTTAAAGCCCACTGAAAGATAATAGGACTTTAATCACAGCAAGGCTCACCCTCTTGAACTGCGTTCTTGAGCAAAATAAGCACCAGAGACAAACACAGTCTTTGGCAGGCGGACATGGAAAAACTCCAGAGGTCTCCACAGCTTGGCCTCCTGAGCACCAGGCTGAGCTCTTGCTTAGGCCAATGGTATTTTTACTACAAATTTTTTGGTTGCTCGCCTTTTTTTTTTTTTGTGAGAACAGGCCTCTCTCCAGTTGCCAGATCCCGAGTTATATATGATGTCCCCAAGCAGCCAGTGGAAAGGTGTGTTTCCCCTTCGGCGCATGGGGAGAGTGGAGGGGCTAGATATTCTTCCTTGGGCTGGATTTTGAGTAGGTTGTAGTGACTTACAGGTTCAGACTGAGGCTGAAAACACAGGGCCAGGTTCTCAGCTAGAGTAAATGGGGGGAAAAAAACCACAAAAACTGAAATTAATGGCAAACTGATCCCAGGAAATCCACTTAAAAAGCATCAAGCTGGCTAAAGATACTACTCTTCACAAGTGAATTTTGTAGCTATTCCAGCTGAAATAACATTAGGACTCTCTTTTTCCTCTTTTTGAGCTGAACTTCAACAGTCTGACTCCGACATCTTTCCTTCCCGTGTAATTCACCCTGTTTTTTCTGTAAATAGCTGTACATATTAATATTAGAGACAAAAAGTGTTTTAAACTAACATTAAGAGTTCAATGCCAGTAAAAGCAAAAAAAAAGGGGGGGCAGGCGTGTGGGGAAGGGAAAAAAAAGGGAAAAAGCATTGAAATGATTACTTGACTTTAAACTCCCTGCTTGTTTCTGGCGGGGGGCCAAAACATATGATTACTGAGGTCACGCACTTTGATGAAGCTCCTTGGCACAACGGGAGAGTTAATGTAATGTAGTGCACTTCTTTTTGCTGGGGGGCTAATATTACAAATGCTGTTTATTTGGAATCTCTCCTGCCGCCAGCCATCCCTGCTCTGCTAGGAAGCAATCAGCTTTCATGAGTTAAACTGGGTTAAAACTACTTAGGTGTTGGGGTGTGAACTGGGTGAGTGTTTGTGGTCAAATATTGTATTGCAAGAGAGAAAAAAAAATGTGAGTCACTCTGGCATGTTGGCGAATTAAGTAAGATTTCTCAGATGCTCTGGCCAGGAGAAAATTGTAACTAATAATAATAATAATTTAAACAAATTCAAAATGCTTAAACATCTTCTTTGCAGCATTCTCCAGATGCAATTTTGCTTTGCTTTGATTCCAGCATTTTTACTGGAATTTTTGCTTAGCGAAGGAGCTAAACATGCTGGCACTTCAAGGAGGGAGAAATAATGAAAATGAAATGTTTGTGTTGTTTGATTTTTGCTTGGCATGTTTTGTTTGGGCTAAATTTAAGGGTTTTTTTTTTCAGTTCCAGGATATATATACTACAAAATCAGGCTGATCTTTGTTTTTAGGGTTGGCTAGAGAACAGTGTTTCCTCACACAACTTTCTTTGGCCGTCCTGCTGCCCGGAGGAAGTCCTGCTGGAGGGCTGATGGGCAGGCTTTTTCCTTGAGATAATGTTGATTTACTGCTTTGGGAAGTTATTCTGCAGCACCATGCTGCTGAAAGCTAAAGCTGGGGTGCTCTTTGCTAATAGATATTCATCCATCAGCACTTTCTGAGAGCACTTTTGCTAACCAAATCCCAGTGCAGAGAGGTGTAGCAGAATTTCCCTGCTCTCCCAGACATTTGCAGCTCTGCCAGCTCTTTGGATCCTAGTGCCAGTCTCACTGAGTCTTTTAAAATGCCCCAACTCCTGGAGTCAAGCGATCATGGGATAACCTCAGCTTTCCTTTCCTTATGGGAGCAAAGAAAGATGTTCCAGCTTAGCCTTCCTTAACAGAGGCCAGGTGATACGTAGATTAAGCCCAAAATGTAGAGAAGGTGTTGGCTTAGATGAAAAGACATGAGGAAAATTGCAGATATTTTAACCAGTTCTTGCAATATAAAGCTTTGGCCTTGAAATTTTAAGTGCTATAGGGCAGACAACACCCCATCCTTACCTCAGCCGCTCGCTGTACGTTGGTCCTGGTGCCTAGTGAGGTCCTTCTGCTCGTGGCTGCCTTTCTGCAGCCCCTCCTGGGCTTGTAGCGTGTAGCAAGGTGCTAGAACTCACCTCAGCACCATTAATTCATATTTGTTATTGTCTGTCATGGCAGCTTTATTTATAGCTGATTAAAAGCGCTTGGGTAGAGAGGCTGAATTCAAACCAGCAGCTCTTGGCTGCTCTACATTTGAGTGAGGCCAATATTTATGGAAAACAGAATACGCCAGAAAGCTCAGGGCTTTGTGGTTACTACAGAATGTCCCCATTGTTTTGTTTTATGGGACTCTTCCCCTTCCCTGTGCCCTCAATGGCCAGGTTTGCTTTTGTTTCTTGGGAGAATGGCTTGCCTCAAGCATTGCTTCCTGATGGATACCGCAGCTTGACAGTGCTTCAGATGCATCCGTGGAACTGCTCTTTTCTCTCTTTCTTCATAGAATCATAGAATGCTTAAGGTTGGAAGGGACCTCTAGAGATCATCTAGTCCAACCCCCTGCACACACAGGGTCACCTAGAGCATGTGGCACAGGAGTGCATCCAAGCGGGTTTTGAAGATCTCCAGAGAGATTCTTCAACACCAGCTGGCCCTAAAATCCCCATGCTGGTCCGGCTCAGGTGAGTGTTGCTGCGAGTGGCTCCACGTACCATCAGAATCAGAGCTCAGAGCAGGGGTCCTTGGGAAACCCTCCGGAGATGCTCTCTGAAGACCACCATGGCTTTGCCCACGTTCCACCCATGCACACTTGGGGTTTATCGCAGTCCAAAGGGGTCTGCAGTTCCCGTGAGGCCCGTCTGTCCCGTGTACATCCTTCCTTCACAATATGCTAACAGCAGTGGCCTCTTCCTCATCCCGTCTGGGTCCCCTGCTATGGCATCCTGGCCCTTCCTTCCCTTTCTGCCCTACACGCTCTGCCCTAGGCTGTCTCCAAGCCCACACTCAAACGGGCAGCACAGAGCGACCCTGGAGCCACTAGTAGGGCCCCTGCTTTTAATCAGAGAACTAGTCTGAAGGGAGAGGAGAGATTCTTGCAGCTCTCCTCATTTTAACCATAGTTAGCGTCTAATTAATGAAACATTGAACTTGTCTGGGACGTGGAGGGGGAGAGATACCCCAGGCCAATCAGCGCTGATGTATTCTGTTTCTCTTGCACTGAGGCAGAGCATTTCTAAGCGATGTGTGGGTGATTGCTTCCAGATTTATAGTTATTTCCATCCTTTTAATGCTGGATTAAAAAAAAAAAAAAGTATTCCAAAGAAGCTGGTTCGGCATAATCTAATTTTCTCATGTGAAACAGTTTGCAGCCAGATGACCCCAAACAATGGGGGAGTCTGTCTCAGCCTGGCTGTTATTGCTGCAGGCATCCTTCTTCTCTGCTGCCCTCCTGTAGCCACTGGTGACAACTGCCCCTTGTTTGTGTCTGTCAATGCCAGGTGGGGACATCAGTGAGGCTTTAGGTTTGTCACCTCAACTGGATCCCAAGTGATGAGCCCATCAGAGCGCATGGGACTGGACTTGCCCTCTGACAAAGAAAGTACTAAAACCAGAGTGAATCAAACTTTTTTCCCCACTAAATATCAGGTTTTGGAAGTTCTAGTTTCTTTCTAAGGGACATGACCTTGAATGAGCTAAGATACAGATGAGCTTGGGAGCTTCTAAAATCCACCTGGCTAAGTTGTATCTTAATCAGTGATTATATCATTCAATCAGTGACTAAATCAGCATTTTTTCTAAACCAACATTTATTCAGTAGACTTGATAAAGGATGCTGCTGAGAGGTTTTATTTTTCTGACCTGGATCTATGAGGGCTTCTTGTCTGGTAAGGAAAATATGGTTGCCAGTGCATCCATTAGTTTGTGTTGGGGAAAAGGAGGAGCCTGGGGTATTGGAAGGTGAACATATTTGCTGCATATTTAATGCAATATCTAAAGCTAAGTGAGAGATCTTGCTGCCTAGCTGCTAAATCCGAACGTGGCTAGAGGGCCTGGGGCTCTGCTCATCTTGGCGGAGCAGGACCTTCTCACACCTGGTCTGAATTTGGCCTTTGGTGCAGGAGATGTCATCAGCAGAGGCGGGGAAACAATAAATCATATAAAAGTTTCATCAAATAAAAAAAAAAAGAAAAAGAAAAACTCAAAGGGTCATGTTGTTCGTTCTTAATTCCTAATGAATTGTTTAGATCTGATGCAACTATTCCATGATCAGGGTTAAAAAGGTAATAATAATAACAGAAATAGAAATCTCTATTTCTAGATTTATATCTGCATGTTCTCTTCTCTTTTCATTGCAGAAATTTTATACTTAGAGGTCTGTGTTACTGTTATGTATGACCCAACGCAGCGCAAGCTCCGTGTAAGTGTTGATACAGGGAGCTCTGTGCTGTGGGCCGACTAAACCAGGTCACACCTGGGCAGCTTCAGCAAAGCAGGAGATATCACCCCAGGTGTGCGACATAAGAACAGAGGAGCAGCATAAGAAGCATAGGAGGAGTTCATGGACCACCTGGTTTGTTGTACTGTTTGCTTTTCTTTACAAGCATTCGGATGTTAGCAGTGTAGGGTACAGATCCTTACTGGAGAAATACACTCTTCTTAGTCCTGAGGTGGTAAGTCCAAGGGTTTGAATCAGTACTGGATAGTTCAAGGGAACAATTTTCCAAAAACTAGAAAAGAAAGAAGAATAAAAGACCAATAACATTTAACTTGAAAATTTCACTGGTGCTTTACAGCAACTGAAAGGTTTCAGCTGCGGTGTTAGAGCAGCTGAAGATGGAGCAGGAGGGAATTGTTCATCATCCGGAGCCATGAAAGTCAGACGACACCTGGTTCAAGGGTGTCAAATTCCCCACTGTGAGCAGAGGCCCAGCTCGATCCTCTGCCCAGCTGGACGGGCTCCTCAAGCCCTGCAGAATTTTTGCCCCTCTGCCCTGCCATTAGCACTGGCCAGCTGAGAAGGCATGTGACTGTGATAGGTGATAGGAGAACTGGCCTCCAGCATTCCCAGCTGGCGGCAGAGGGAAGGCAGGGAGAACTCCCCAAAGTTGGGGCTTTCAGAGGTTCATTTACATCCAACACTTTTTGTTCACATCCCTAAGGTTTATCCTAGCCTTTGCTTCTTTGCCTCTGTAGTTTATGTTGTAGTCCTTCCAGTTAGCATCTAGAGCAAATGACATTGTGAATATTAATATGATTTCATTTATTCCCAAAGACAATAGCTTGTGAATCAGTAGGGCTCCACTGATCTGCTCTGAAGATTTCAGAGTTGTTGAAGCTAGTGTAAAAGGCATGGGAACTAGTGACTGTGCCATAGCTCATTATACACTTATTACTATTCCATCCCTGAAGATGAGGTGCATTGAACATTTGATTAGAGGACTATATATAAACAAGGTAATTATATTTGAAAAATCTGTGACTACTGATCTGACATTAGGAGAAAAAGCCAGAAAGCTCTGGACAGAGCTTTGACAGAGACACGGACATATTTTAGCATAACGATTTGCTCTTCCCGGCAAAGCGCGCTGTAATGTTTCTGAGAACGCTTTTCCTGCAAGTGGACGTGTGATTCATGTTGGCTGCGTTGCCTCAGATTACAAAGACATTTTTCCGCTGGCTTCTGAGGACGAGACGTGGAGCCGTGGGAGCTGCTTGGAGGTCAGGGTGGTCTTAATCTCCCTTAGCATCTTCCCTTCCCTGTCCTTTTCTGAGGACGTCGCTCGGGGAGCCACAGAGGGACATTTTCTTGCTTCCCCATGCTCTGCAGCAACCCCCTTTTTTCTTTTCTTTTCCCTTCAATTTTTCTTGAGGAGATAAAGCTTGAAAGGCCTGAGTTATTTGTTTCTATTTCAAGGTCTGGTGACCAGTTTCACATTTGCACCAAGTTAAGAATTCTCTGGCCTCAATTTTCACTCATGAAAGAGTAGTAGAAAGAAATGTTTCTGTAAGTGACCATAATGATCATTTCTGTGCTGTTTTGGCATGGGTTTCTGTGTTCCATTCTGATCTAATTTGTGGCATTTCCTCCTCATATTTGTTGTTTTATATTATATATTTAAATATTATATGTCTATAATGTAGAAAATATGTTCTATACTCCTGAGCACATTTAAACAAAAGCTGATTCTTAGACTGTAATTTAAAAAACATGATTTGAAAACAGAAATTAAAAGGAATGCCCACTTCAATATATTTAATTTAATGGCATAGTTTCAGCAAAAACAACAATGTATTCATGTTCAAACCGAATCAAATGTAGAGTCCTAGAAGAGGACCAGGGTATTAAAATTCACTTATTTTAAGATCCGTGATATATCGCAACTAAAACAGGATAAGATAATCTATCTTACATGGATATATAAATAAAACAAAGTACTTAATTTGTTTTAAGTTACAAAGACCCAGACTCCTAACAGGAATTGAGTGCACTTGTGAATTTATGTAACAAACATATCACTACCAACACCAAATTACATCTCAATCAATGTTAAAAGGCATCTGACATTTCCTTTTGATTTATGGATTAACCTTTACAGTTAATACAATCTAGCATTTATTGTTTTCATCAGTTCGTGGCTTGGTAGCAACCCCAGAGCTCATTGCAGGGAACTGACTAAATTAATAGCTTTTCCCACCACGATCAAACAACTAATGAAAAAGGTCTATTTGGCACAGCTGGTGGATGCTAATATTTAAACAAACAAAACAAACCATTAAGTCTTAGGCCATGATTTTCCTTCATAAAGTCATTTGTGTGGATAAACAAGAGAGGTACCAGGACTGAGGTGTATCAGTTGACTTGGGCTAGACCGGGCTAAAATGTGGTGTATTAAACTCACAGTGACAAGAAATCAGTCCCAAAGTCCCAGCTGAGGGAATACACTTTATTCCTGGATCACTTTGCAAGCAGAAAATAGAAAGTTTGCGTACCTCTTTGTCGGAGACATTGGCATGGAAAATACCAGGGGAAAAAATTGCAGGTAGTTTTGCCAAGTTCTGCTCCCATTAATGCTGTTCAGATGCTGAGGGGCTTATGTAGTAGAATGACAAAGCATTAAGTAATTATCTGCATCACTTTGTGGAAATAATTCAAGCAGAAAAGAGTTTTCCTGAAGAAAGCATAATGTTGCCTTAAAATAACCTAGCTAGTCCTCCAAATTAGCCTGATTGAGGACTAATTATTTTAACAAGAAATGCATTATGCAACTCAAACTGGTTCAGTGATGAAAGACACTTAACTGGGTTCTTTTCATTTCAAACATCGTTTTACACAAGTTTAATCAATATGAATTTCCTGTTAACTTTTGTGGCAGAGTACAGCACATTCTGACTCCACATACGCCACTGAGAAGACAGGCAGATCCTAAATGTGCTCCTCTTCCATTTCATCATGATCAAAGATGGACTTGAGCCTAAGAGCTTCGAGAAAATCGCCAGGTTTGGATATTTCTGTGCAACTCTTCTCAATTTGCCTTACTTTTCCTAAATACCTAGTCCGTCCTGTTCTGAGGGACAGAAACTTCACTCAGAAGAACCATTCTCACCATATTTTGGCAAGTCCACTTCCTGACTCTGTTAAAGATGCAATTTTCTTAAGGTCCACTTTTTTTTTTTTAACTCCAATTTAGAAGCAAGAGTTCATTATAGCTAAACTGCAGACATCTGGCTTTGCACTGAGACAGAAGTTTTATCCCTTATCCTGCTCACAGCTCACCGTGGTCCCAATATAGGCCACTTTCCGCCTTCGGAAGAGGTTGCAGGTGCAGGATCTCTGTAAGTGCAGTGCAGGGTTTTTTTGCTCACTTTGGCTACAGCTTAGGTGGGTAGTGACACATGCAAGGACTTCTGAAGGAGAGAGGAGGGCAGAGCTCATTAGTAAAAGCTCTTTTCCTGCAAATCACACAGGAAAAGGGGAAAAAAAAATTAAATTTCCCAGTTCTGCTGAACTTTTCTTCTGAAAAGGTTGGCCTGTCGAGAAGCTGCGATCCATGGCAAGCCACTTTTTTTTTTCTCAGCCTTTGTGTAATGGATGGCCATGGATCATTACTTCAGGATGACACAGAGACTAGGTTTGTAGTCAAATACTAAGTAAAGAGCTCATTTTAGCCTGGGAAATTCTCTGAAGGCAAAATCAAATTCCTCTTTCGAGTGAGCCTGTTGGGGTATGGAATATTCCCCCCTCCTAACCGGCTTGGAAATACCAATAGATGAGCTGGATTGGATTCTCTGGGAGATTTTTTATCCTAGGAGCGTCTGCTGTAACAAAAAGCTATTTTAAGCTTCTAGATGGATTCCTTGGATTTGAACGAATATTCTGGCGGTGCAGAGAACCTTCAAAGAGCCAAGTTCAATGACCTGCTGGAACACGGTCACCGCAGGTGCTGCCGGCTCCTCTGGAAGCAGCAGGACATCTCTGCTCGTTTTTACTGCCAGCACAAGGGTTCCTTGTGGATCGTTACTGAAAGGCGGGCATGTAAAATGCTTCCATTTGCTTTAAGGTCACCAAGACTCCCCTCATTTTGCTCGTAGCATGAGTTAATATGTCTTGAAAGCTTATTTCGTTAATTGGAGAAATTGGTATGCTTAACCTCATCTTGAAAATGACGAATAAGATTACTTACTTTTTTTTTTTAAAGCCATTTCTACATTTCCAAGTCTTGTGATCTGACTCCAGCTCTATTTCGACATTTTACTTTTCTTAAAATCCTGGTTCCTAGAGTCATGCCAGAGTAGGAGAGCTGGTGGCTTGTACACATTTATGGATGGCTCTGCCAAGCTGGTCCGTGCCAAGTGGTCAGTGACTGGAGGGATGAAATGTTCAAGCACTACAGACTATCAAAGCAGAGAGAGAAAAGGGGCTGGTAAGTGAAGAGAAGGTAGGTTAATTTAACAGCGTGAGCTTTCTCTGTAGATTATCTTTCTAAACAAAATGCTTTCCAAACGGCAACTCTCTATACTGCCCTTACAGATGGGGCTGTGGAGGCACAGCAAGATAAAATGACTTGCTCTGGTGAATGGACCATTTTAGAGTCAAAATGGCACTGGGTTTGTGGAAACCTAAAGACTTTCCTGCTGGGTCATTCCAGAGAAGAGGCTGAAATACAGAAACAACAACAACAAAAATATATATTTTCTTGGTTGTGGTTTGAAAAAGAAATACAGAATTTCCTGCTATCTTGAATGAACACATTACAATTGGAATACAGTTAAATCTAATAAAAGAGTCCATGTGCCACCACCAGAAATACTGCTTATGTAATTGCCTCTAGCTATTGCTACTAGTGGCTCAGATTGCAATTTCCGTGTACTGTATGTCAATATTACTGGATCACAAGCAAGGAAACAGGAAGCCTGATAATCAATTTTGGTAGCTGTACAGTCATTTAGCTTGTGAGTTCAGCAGTTGGAAAAATTTTAAACTTCAGCCCCATTAATTGCAAGCCAGAATTAGGTCTGCAATATCAATTTTATGTGTGCTGTACTCATGCACACATCTCCACAGAGCCCAGAAAACGCCCTTACTAGCAGGAATATTCCTGTAGGAATAAACGTGGTTTCGTTTGGGGCTCACACTTTAGTTTTGCTCTCCAATTTCAAATCTGGCTGTTACAAAAGATTCAGACTCAGCCAGGCTTAGGAGTAAAGAAAAAAAGTGTCTCTACATTCAGGCACATTAATTTCTTCCCTCTGAAATGATTTCTGGTGAAAGTAGCAAACTACAGCTTTACGATGCTGTAGCCCAGAACTGCTGTGGTTACGAAAACATCCATTAAAAGGAGACCTGAACCTTCTCTCAAATAAACATCTGTCCAGCAAAGCATGTTTAAGGCGAACATGTTTTGGTGCAGGAACTGCTCCATCAGCGAGGGCTTGCCAAGGTGCCAGCGCAGCCCCTCCAGGCAGGGGACCCCATGGCCTGTCCCCATCCTGGAGTGGTCTGCACATCTGCCTATCTGAGATGACCCTGGGCCTATCTGAGATGACCCTGGGCCATTTTCAATAGTGCAAAATATTGCTGCTGTTGCTAAAGCAAAAGTTATGAGTTGTTGGCAAAGAACTGCCTGTTGTTTGATGCTGAGGGCACCCAGATCCAGTCTGTGAGTGCCATCGATGAGGCGGTCTGCTCCTCATACGTCTTTCCCAGGGTCCTGTATCCCTTCTGGTGGGTGCCCCAATGGGAAAAGTGGGCTGCTGGCAGTCTTCCATCCCATATACCATGTGAGAAGTGAGGTGAGACTGAGCAGAGGGCAATACATGTCCAAGATAACCTCAGGTGGCCTTATAAGATAGCACAGGAGAATCTGCCTGCTGAAAATGTGTTTCCCATCTCAAGTATGAGGACTCCTTGAAAACAGGGGGTTCTTTTCTGGAAGAGTAATACCTCTGTCTCTTCCATCAAGATGCACATGCCTGAATAGAGACTGGAGATATTTCAAAATTATTAATTCAAGGTGCCTCAAAGCTTCTCCATGGCACGCGCAGCCTCTGCACTTGCCTACCTGAAGGATGAGAAGTATGTTTGCTCTTGCTACTGATGGAAAGAGGTAGAACTTGCAGAAAAGTGATTGACTTCACCCTTGTTCCTGCTGGGACAACCTGCCCCCTGTGCACCCTGTTCCTCCTTGGTGGCCCCAGCAACTTTCAGGGCTCTTGTGTAGCTGGGATGGCAAAGCTGTGGTGCCCTGAGCAATCTGCGCCCCGGGGGGGGCTCTTCCCTATGTGCTCCACTGAACATGAATGAAGATAGTTCAAAAATAAACATGAAGATGATGAAGATGAAGTGAGGAGGATGCTGGAAGGAAGGACTGCCGCGAGCTCTTTGCCTGGCAGCTCCATCCCAGTCTGGCACAGGAGCACCTTGGGTCATTGATTTGAGTCATTTCTTCTCCAGCTGACAGGAAATCTGTCTTCTCTTCCTCCACTTCAGCAATTCTTCTTGAAAGTGTGTGGCCAACTGCCTCCTCCCCATGTCCACTCTGGCCTTGCCTAAGTTTCTGAGCAGAAAGAGTCAAACTTCCTCTTGACTTTAGGATCAGAACCTAAGCTGGATTAAAATGTTGCTCCTTGAAATTTATAATGCTGTTTTCAATGACATGATTATGTGACCTACCTTTGTTTATTATAAATCTAATACCACAAGTTACAGTTCAATGAATTCACATTTTATTTGAAATTTTTGTCTGAAGTAGCCTAAAGCTCTTCAAGAAACAATTGCACAGAACCATATGAAAGCTGCTAATTTATAATCTGCAGCATCACAGCACAGCTAGCTTTTCATTTTGTTAAAAGGAAATGGTTACTTAGAACAACAAAGCAAACCATGTGTTCAGAGTTTATATTAAATGCTTTTGGTATTTGTTAGGGATACACAATGTATCATCTTGAAAATATTTGTTTTCTTGTAATTTCATCAACAACAAAACAAAATAGAAAGTAGTACAGTGTCATCCCATTGCCAAACTGTAGCAGATTTTGGGACAGATTTCTGCTGAAAGAAAATCCGAGGTCCTGAATCTGGGCATTTGCTTAGCTTCAGTGTTTCTTTGCACTGTATGCAGCAGCCCCAGAGCAGAGGTGCTCTCAAACAGCAAGCAAACATCTTTGCAACAGGAATCTCACCCAGACATCAACATCTGGTGCTGTCATGTTCAGGCCTTGGGTTTTGAGGAGCTTCTTCCTTATTTGCACTCATTTCCCACTGAATGTACAGTGTGTTTTTCTGGCTGAAAGGCAAGGCTGAAGAAACCTGTGGAGATCTGCTGCTATTTTTTCTTGAGAAGACACCAGATAAGGGTTAGAAGATATTTAATTTTCTTTACTATTCACATGGCCTTTGATCTGATTAATCCTGGTAACAGAGAATGAGGCTTTGGTCCCTTGTGTGCAATGGCAAAACCCCATTCACTTCACAAGAATCAGGCCTTGACCCTGGAAGCTGGTCTCAGATGGCCCAGTGCAAAGCAATGTTGGGGCATGATTATACCAAAATGCCTCCCAGGATGCAGGAATTGCTCATATAGCCCCCAGCCTAAAAAAGTCTGGGAGAGAACTGCAAAACACAGCTCATTGCACCTACTATATTCTACATTCGCTGCTAATGGAAAGAAGTGGTTCCTAAACTCAGCCTCAGACAGACTGTGCTGGAAGGGGAGGATGGCAGAAGCAGTCTAGCTGCAGTCAATACTAGCACAGCATAAAGAGGGGAAGATGGAGAGCAATTCTGGTGTAGAAATAAATATCTGTGGCATGAAACCTCAGAAAAGATTTTCAGCCACAGCAGATATGCTTGGGACAGATGGCTAATGGTCAGTGGAGCCTTTGGGCTCAAGAGGAAAGTTGTTTCTATCCCATTTTTTTCTCTTGGACAAAGAAAAACGTCGCAGTTTTTCACCATTAGCAGCCATGGAAACTACAGCTTCAGGGAGTCAGTTAGAGTCACATACATGGGGCTACAAGGCCAGGATTTTTTCATGGGCAGTTGCAGTGCTAGTGGTAACAAAAGATTGAAATGGCTGAGGGGAAGAGTAGCATTGCTGTAGCTGTGCACATTTCAGAAAGTTTTTTTTTTTTTTTAATTGGAGCCACTGATACACATCTATGAAAAATGAACAAACTTCCAAACCTATTAAGTTTTCGTTATGTCTTAGACAAAGACCTACGTGGGCCCAGCTTTCATGCAGAACGGCTATTTTGTGTAGTCCTAGCAGCAAGAGGGCTGCACTGAGAAGCATCTCTCAG
>NW_010576382.1:0-30426 GCF_000705375.1 Tinamus guttatus | reverse complement strand
AGACAAGAGAGTATGAGCCCGAAGTACACGCAGATAACAGGAGCTAGCAGCTCAGTCCTGAAGCGCAAAGGTTTTTTCTTGAAGCACTCCAGCAGAATGGCAGCCCTCAAGGAATGAAGAGTTATGGACCGTGCTGCAGATTGCATCCTCCTGCACTCTCAGAAATACTCATGGTGAAGAGAAAGTCAACTGGGATTATCGCAACCTCTTCCTCTCTGACAGGACTCTGCAAGTGCTTATTTTCAATTTCATAGTTATGGTGAGAAACATGACATGTTTTGATTCCTAGTTCAGACTGTTTATCCTGAGAGATTCCAGGATCTTCTTTTGAAAGATAAATTCAAACCTTGTTTTTCCTTTGCAGTATGCATTCCATAACAAAAACATTGCATGCCATACTTCATTACAGGCCTTGGAAGACCTTCACAACCATAAATTTAGGGACTTGTAGAACACAATGGACTTTAGGATGGAAACAAGCCAGTTGGCCTATCTAGTCAGGTCCATCTCTTCTGTTTGAATTAACAGCTGGATTTCACAGTGGGAGAAATCCTGCAGTTCTTTCTCAGGCAAATTTCTCACAGTTGGATTTGCTTCCAACCCTTGTAGTTAGAGTGGAAGGAAGCACAATTTACTTTGTTATTTTATGTTAGCTCCCTTGGTAGAAATAATCCAGTGCAAGTTCTATAGACTTGGACCTACCCTGCTCTAATGAGCCTAAGAGCAATAAGAAAGACATTCTCAATATAACAGAGGCAGAGGATATGTATAAATTTCTTTGTGTCTTGCAGTACATATAGTACCCATGATCTGGAAAAAGCAACTAGTAGCTGGATGCCAAGGCGAAATAAGGGGGTAGGACTGTTGGTTGTTCTGAGAGTACCAACTAGGAGAGGAGTTGCAGGCGCTGTTCAGTGCACTGTGTGGCAAGGGACCTTAAGTATTATATGGAAAGTTCAGTTGTACATATACTATTTCAATTCCAAGAGCAATTGTACCAAAGTTAATGGTTTTACAAGGATTTACACCAGCACAAAAAAGAGGAGAATGTTCCCCAGAGGAACTGGAGATGGAGAGGCCAGCTGGAATTAGCCGTGCAGGATTTCCATGCAGCTTGGGTGTGGGATCTGAAACGCTCATCGCGGACGTGGATTTGTATTACTCAGCCAGTGGGGATGACCAAGACCCCATTCCCTTTGGCAGGGTGCAAGCACATGGGCCCACTTCCTTCTCACAGCAGAGCTCTGGTGTGGGGACCTGGTGCCCCTGTTTTGCAGGATGGCCTTCATACAGCCCTGACTTCAAGCAGGTCTCATTTTGGCCTGTATTTGGCCCAGCCAGCGCTGTTTGGTCAAGGTGCAGAGACTGCTGTCTTCACATAGCCCATATCGGGGAAGACAGACAGATTCTGCCATGGCCTCTGCACATCAGCTTAGCTTTTAAGCCAGCTGCCACCCTTCAGTTCTGCTGGTTACACATACAGAACATTCACCGGCTTCAAAGTGAGGTCCTTCTCCTTGCTTTTGGGTGTACAGCGCTGGCTGACAGGCTGTGATGGAGCTGGAGAAACAGCACCATCCTCAGAGTGCCAACATTAAAAGAAAGAAAAAAGAAAAAGGTCCTGGACTTTTTTTTCCCTTCCCCAAGAAAAGGTAATTTACGTAAATTTATCCACGACCAGCATACGGCAATAGCTCACAACTTTGTTAATGGAAACCTGGTGATCCATAACACTTGTGTGGGAGACATTTGCTCGGGGGTAATACAATATTAATGTTAATATCAATGATCGATCAGAGGATTTGCAAGAAAGGCATAAAGTATTTAATTATAATTACATTGGGAATGGCTTTGTAATGGCTACGACATTTGAATAAGGTCACATCTAGCCCTCACCCCTGTTATGTTGTTCTATATTAAATGCCATTCACTTTAAGTGCTGGAAACCTTTCTGGAGTTGTCAGAATATAATATAGTGGGTAAATTGAAATATGTCCCTTCATTTTTTGAAATATGATTGATATCCTTTGCAAAACAAATGTTAACACCTATTTGTACACAAATTTCTTTGATTATGTGTTAGGAAAATTCAAGTACAACAGTGTCTCCCAGCAGGCACTTTACTGTGAGCAAAGGAAATGGTTATTTGTGAATATTAATTCATCTTACTGGAATGGCTTTAGATCTCTGCTGTAAATCCGTACAGGATTAGTTCTGTCTTTCCTAACATGTTTATTTAGCCTGTATTAGTAGCCATAATTGCATCTCCATTGGTCTCAATAGCAGCCAGCCTACTGCACTCACCTGGTGTGAGGTGTTGGCTTGGTAGAAACTTTTGCTGCCCTTTAGTTATCTTTGCTAGATATTTAACTTTAACAAAGAACACACAGTAAGAGGCATATTTGCACATTTCACAGCAAAAAATATATATTTCAAATATTCTGCAGATATTTTCTATAACTATCAGCCTAACAGCAGCATTGCCATGTTTAAAACAACCAGCAAAAGGTCTGCAAATAAAGCAGGACTGTATGGATGTAGAGAGGAAGCTCGAGACGCACATACCAGCCCACGTGTGAGTGCATGCATAGACTGAAGCACTAAATGAGGACATGCTCTCCCACACCTATGTAGCACTGCGTATAAATACGAAAGGAGCAAATGCTCTTCGCTCACCAAATGAGAATCCATCTGCCCAGAGGTTTCCAAGGTTTTCTTCTCTTTTAACACCAGTGTAAACAGCAGATCAATCACAGCTAATGAGCCAAATTTTGCTTTCAGACAATAGCAGAAAATAGCCAATGATTCACAGCTGATTGAAAGCTCTTATCTGAGGGCAGAATTTGGCCATAGGAATTAATCCTCTGGAAGTCTGGAAGACATGCAGTGACCTAACTTTGACATGATTTTTCATTTTTTCTCTTTAAAGAAGAAAAAAATAAAGAATTTTGCATGCTATGGAAATGCCTGAAGATGCCAAGTGTTACAGTTTTCCAAAGAAATGAGCATTTATTACCGATCTGTGTGAAATAGTGTTGATGGTGAATTTTAAGTACGTGGTAGTACTTTTAACATCACGACAACATACATCATGCATTTTTACAACATATAAGTGCAGTGATATTGCTCCCTTTTTCAGTAACAATATATAAGACTATATAGTATAAATGTACAGTATATATTAGCCACAATGTAAAATAACTTAGTGAAATGTCAAAGCTTCTGCATAAAAATTCAAGTCATGCCTGAGCATACCTCTAGCACAGTTTTGCTTAATCTTATCTCATATACCTTCATTTACCTTCAGTTCATGTTGTAAAGATAATTTTATCTCTCTCTATATATAATTGCTTAAAACCACCAGAATCCTTGTCTTTTTTTCTTTTATCTGCAGTAGGTGAAGTTTGCAGTAGCCAAGCCAAAAAATGACATTTTGTGGAGACTCTGGAAGCGATTCATCGTGAACAACAAGTTGTACAAAAGCAAGTTCTTAAATGTTGGTTACAGTTCATCATTGTCCATAAAGGTCGCTCCTTGAAATGCCCTGCTACCCTGGACATGGTAATGAAAGGGCTTTCGTTAGAAATGGAGCTCGTGAGCTAGCATTGCTATCTGTAGATTATAAACCTCACTAGCTTTGCTGAAATTGTATCAAGTACCACTTTGGTGATTGCTTGCCGGAAGGATCAATAAAAATCTATTTAATAGGAATATATAACTTGTCTCAAAGCAGGTAGACAGACTTCTGGCTTTGGACGGCACTAGATACAGATTCTTACAAGGCTGTTTCTCCCTTCGTACTTGCTAAATGAAATATATTCAAAGACTTTCCTGCAACATCTCAGGAAGCTTTCTGATAATATAAAGGGAGAGCATTAGGAGTCTTTATGCCTCTGTCACATTATTCATGTCCTGGAGTTTAGCAGCCTTGCAATTTGTTTTCTTGGGATAATTTTGAATATAGCTTCACTTCAACAGTTTAAACTACTCTCTCCTGAATATCAACAAAATGCAACTTAAATAGCTGTTAATAACTATATTCACCGATTAATGACAGATTAATGCTGTGTGGTTGTGGCATGATGCTAAAATCAAAATTAAGGGAAGACCAAGTGGTTTTCTGTGATTCCTTTTTAAAAAACAAAGCCACCCCCCAGCCTTTTACATTCTCAGCCAGTGTAAATCCACAGAATTATACTGCTTTAGATCAGCTTAAGATCTGACCTATATACTTCAGTGGAATTAATCCTAATTTTCACCAGTGAAAGTGGAATCAAATCCACTTTGCCTTTAATAAAGCAATGGGTGATAAACAAGTCTCTTTTCTGTTGGATTCTGTTTGAGAAAGGAAACCCATGTGATGTTAAATAAAGTCCAGAATAGGTCAGAAAACAAAGCTAGAATTTCATGAATTTCAGCATAGTGAAAACTGGTGTTGATAACTGTTCGTACTTCAACCTTAGCAAAGTTCTTTTGGTGGAGACAGATCCGCTGGTGGATTGATAACCATTTCTGAATGCTACCTGTGTGGAAGAAGAGAAGGCAGACGGCTGATTTTCAGTGATGCTGCATACGTTGCAACTTGGTTACTGCGGATAAATAACATCACATTGTCCAGAACTGCAGATTAATTTGCTGGGCCTCCAGTAGGTGATATTTATTTTCCTGTGTATTATACTGAGATCTCAGAACAGGCAGAGGGTCGGGGGCTGAAAGAATGTAATCGATGCTAAATTTAATTTCGGAATCCGATTTTCCTAAGGAGGAATTGCTGAGGCTCTGCCGGGAGGTTGTAGTGTTTGGAGCAAACCCATGAGGTTCCAATAGCCTTGGTCCTGATTCAATTCTTTCATGTTTGCTTTCAGAGGAGAAAATGTTGTTTAAACCAGAGTCCGTAGAAGACATATCAGGGGATGAAGGACTTTTCCCTCTGCCTGGTCTCTGCTCCTTATGTTCTCTTTTCATATTCCTCCTCCTCCGTCTTCGCCTGTAATTCCCATTTTCAAAGAGATCCAGCATGGACTCACATCCCGTTGCAAAGCTCCAATAGTTTCCTTTCCCCTTCTCATTCCCTTCTGTTCTGGGAACCTGTATTTATTTAAAAGCAGTTCAGTATTTGTATGTGTTACAGATGCTGCTGCTTAACATCTGCATTCATTTACATTCAGGAATGGTGTAAACACAAATGACAAGGCTTTTAAGCCTATTCTCAGTCGTTATATGAATAGGATGTAAACTCCAGCCTCTTCAGTTTGTTATCTATTAGCATGGATCAGACAAGGACATATTCTTTATGTTTATAAATGACAACTTAGATTTTAGCTCAGCTATTTGCTTCCTTTTTTCCCCTATGATGAGATTATTCCTGCATTTTTTTTTAATCTATGCACAATGTGTATGTAAATATACGGTACTGAGCTTACCTTTACAAAACAACTGTTAAGTGATAAGTTATGTCGGATGGAGTTCTGCCAGGCTCTTTGATTTGATCTGTAGTAAGGAAATTTCTTCATTATAAAGTCATAAATGCCAGAGAGGGTGACTTTATTTGATGGACTTTGCTGGATGGCCATTGCAATTAAGGCAATGTAGCTGAAAAAAGGAAAACTGGCTGTTACACCATTGCCCTATACGCAGATAATAATGAGGATAGTATAACATTTTCATCTATCATATCCTCAGATAATGAGGACTCATGTAATGAGGATCACAGGGTACATATGTGCGTATGATCCTGCTTATGAGAGATGCCCATCTGGCTCTGCATCCTAACCCGGACGCCCCGGCAGACCCGCTGTGCTTGTCCCATGCCATCGGGTGGCACCGAGTGCGGCTGCTATTGCAGAAAAGTTTCCCTGAACTTGCAGGCTGCAGAGAGATGGAGCCACCTCGGAGTGCCAGCGTGGGGACAGGGGAAGGCCTGGGGTCGTCGCTGCAGTCACCTGCAGTGTCCCGTGCCAGTGCCTTTTGCAGCGCCCATGTAATCCCCCTGCTCCGGGGCTCCTAGGAGCAGGCAGTGAGCACTGATGGCTCGGCAGCGACCCACGAACACAGCAGGCAAGAAAAGGGTGAAATCTTCCCCCCGCCATCACCCTGTGTGGGATGAACACCCTGGAGAGGGGCTCTCGCCACCCGCCAAGGGGCTTTCCCTGGCACTGGCAGCTCCGCAGGGAGCAGGGCTGGAGAAAACTTCCCCTTACCTGTACGCCGGCCTGGTGAATTTTTTCTCTTCGTCCGAGCTACAGGTTGGGTACTCATCGCCATCGTAGTTGAAGCAGTTGTAGGGGTACTGCGAGCTGTCGAACATCTTCCTGCTCCTCACGCAGCTCCCGCGGAGTGAGCGCGGCCGAGGGACGTTTCCAGCGCTCCCTCCTCCCTCTTTCCCCCCCCTCTGCCCGTCTCCTTCCCTCTCCCTCTCTCCCCCCTCCTAGTGTCCTCCCCTCTCCGCACACTCGCGCTTCCCGGTGCCGGCGCAGGGATCAGGACATCCCTCCGCGCCGGCCTGGCCCGGCCACGGCACCGGGAGCAGAGCGCAGGCACTGGGAACCCCTCCGGGACCGGGAGTGCTGCACTGGGAGCGGCACCGGGACCAGGAGGAGCACCGGGAGCGCTGCACGGGCACCAGGAGCTCCAGCACCACGAACTGCACCGACACCGGGAGCGCTGCACCGGGAGCGGCACCGGGAGCTTCACCGCCACCGGGATCGCTGCACCGGGAGCCGCATGGGGAGCTCCGGGAGCAGAAGTGCCCACCGGGAGCGCAGCTCGCTGGGTGGTCCAGACGGGATCGGGATTGGGAGCAGGACCCGCCGTGCCTCAGCCGCAGCGTCCCGGCCGCGCACTGTGTGGGGTTAATAAATCCCGCTGCAAGGTCTCCACTTGTAAATTAAACTTTGAGGGCAGAATTCAGCCCTCTTTTCTCCCCTCACCACCAAGTCCTCCCTCCTCTTCATTTTCTGTCCCCAGATCAGGAGGGACTGGGTCTTGGTTATTTATTTTTGGAAACCTTGACATGCAATAAACAGGCATCCCAGGCGGTCGCGCGCACTTGTGCTGATCTGCAATCTATAATACAGCATAATAGACATAAATTATACTTCCATGACTAAAGGAAAATGTGTACGTTCAAAGTGAGCAGAACAGAGGGATATGAGGGACTACTGTCAAGCAGGAAAGTAAAAGGAAAATAGCTGTAGGCAGGAGAGCTGCCTGTGTGGGCTTTGATCTAAAGGATGAATTAGACTAATAGCCCTGTGTGTTGGCATCCAATCCTGCTACGATTTAATAGTTTTTCAATGCTTTGGAGTGTTTTCCAACAAGTGATGTAAACCAAAGGCATCACACACTATTTCAGGGGGCACTAAAAAGGTGTATGCCACATGATAATTAAATTATTTGAAGACAGCTCTGTCCCAGGAACTAGCCCCAGGAGGAGATGGGTATTAGAATAGAGAAAGCAAATTGGCGTGCAGAGACTTACCTGGATAGAAATATAAAATCACAACCACTAGCAAGGCAACTTTGTCATCTGCAGCATCTTTCACACAAACTGTGTCCCTGAACCCCTTTTGGAGTTAAAGGATACAATTAGGGGAAAATTCACCCAAGGGACAGAGAGCCCTTTAAAGAGAGGTTTAAGTGGCTCCTAGGGTTTTGACAAAAATGGCTATAAGAAAGCCCTTTCTCTGGAATATAACAATATATAATAGCAGGGAGTAGAAGGAAATAAAGGCATGAAAAAAATAGATACCAGTGGTGTTTTCTGTGGAATATGAAGCCAGGGCAGACACCCAAAACAAGAAATTATCTTTATGCTAAAATACATCAATAGGCATATGCATGAGGCCTGCACTGCAGAGGAGGTCTTAATACAAAGGGTCAGCTACAGATGCCCAAGGCATTAACAGGCCTTTAATATTGAGCAAGATAGAGCAGATTCAGTGGCAGAGAATGAAATATCCTACGTCTTATTTTCATTCATGCTCTGTCCAGTGGAGTGAAAAGGTTTGAACTAAAGAAAAGGTTGGGCCATAGATTGAGAAAAATTTCCCCCCACTAAATGTAGTGATCCTTGAGACATGAATAAATACCAACTTTGATTATTAGCAGCGGTTCTTTTCTTTGGAGATCTTTTACTTCAGCGAAATTCTAGTGACACAGTGTTGCTTCCGATTTACAGCAATGTAGAGGAAGGAGAACCGTGGTAGTTTGCTCTGATTTTACAGTCTGTTAGTGCCTTTTATCCAGTTCCTCACTGCTTTATTTATAAAGACTGTCTTAAGAAGAGAGCCACAGAATATTTTTTGATCAAAAGCCTCACATCGTTACCGACAGTGTATAGTAGCTAAAACGTCGTATAAAGGGAACTGGAGTAAATTTATGCAGCGCCATTCACTTAGCAATATTATTTACCTCAATTACTGCCATGGCTTGCCGTGGTGAGCGCAGTTGGCTCAGCCCTTGTCCATCGTATCCATCACATCTGTCCTTCAGCACATTTTGCTGCTGGCAGTTACTCCAATCTCTACAGGGACTCATGGGCACAAGTGCCCTGGAACCCTCACCAAGTTTCCCACTTACGGCTGATGTCCTTGAGGAGCAGCCCTGGGTGGGCCCTGCAGGGGCAGCTTGACCAGGCACATAGAGGTGCCACCGTCATTGAGATCGATTTTGCATCTCATCTGTGGATAAATGTTATTATTTCCTGATAGCCAACAGTGCCTGGAGGATTTAGATTCCAGCTCTGTAAATTGCGCTAAATTCTTCTGCTCTAAATCGACCTAGGCCATGACAAGAATGTGAACCATTTTGGGGTCCTACAAGATCAGAAAACTATCCCTCATAATCTTCTGAAATGCAGACATGAAAAATGGTGGAGTATTTCCATTTTTTTTTTTTTTAAGGCTCACGTACTGAAATTTTATCTTCAAGTGAATGTTCATGGTTCAATTACAAAGCTTGAAAATAATATTCATAACAAAAAGCTAATGGAGTCTGGAACACACCACGGTGGATTTAGCAGGTGCCACACTAATGGTATCAAAACATGTTGCACAATAATTTTTTTCCTAGCATCTGTGCAGCCATTATAGTTTAACTAGAGGAACTGTAATTCATCCCTGTCATTATCATAAAAGCACAATTTTGCCAGCCTAGTATTTTCTTATGTTGTATATTTCCAAAACACAGAGCCATAAACCATTTGATTAGGGATTGTAAATGGGCAATAAAAAAATGCTGTGAAAGATTTGCCTGATTTTTTTAAACATTGATATTAAAAAGTTATTAGCAATTTTTGTAATTATGACACAGATTAAGAAAACTGCATGTGAAATGCAGAGTTGTCGTAAATCCAGAGAGAGCTGAATTTGCTACCTGTCCTTGCTCCCCAGGGTGACAGCGGTGCCTCCGTGCGGCCTGGGGACAGTGGCCCTGCCCAGCGTCCTGGGAGACGCGTTGTGGCATCATCCCAGGGAGCACTGGAGAACTCCGCTTGTGTCCTGCTCCCTCGTCACCTTTGGAGCCAGAGTTGGCACCCAAACATTTTGAATGTGGGGAAGGAACTGGTGTCCTTCAGCAGGCTTTGAATGAGACCCTGTGTTCACCTACTCCACCAGGGAATTGCCTGCTTCTTATTACACGATCTGTAGTTCTGCCAGACAGAGAGGATGGGGCAGTGAGAGTGGGGTTAATTACTTTCCCAAGTGCTTGGATGAGAGAAAAGGAGAATTCTCCAAGTTCTCCAAAGCCTCTGTTTCCATGACATAGGGCTCTACCTTCTGATATTGACCTCAGTGATCATCAATCGTAGGAAAGATGAATTCTGCCGCACTGTTCACCCCCTTTAAGCCTCTGCTTCCATCATGTCTATCAGCAGAGCTCCCTTCCCTCCCGCTTTTCTTTAGTGCTCTTCTGTAGAACTTCATGGAAATAAAATCTGCACCCTGTGGTTCTCTGCTGGTGTTCAGCGAGATTTGTTTATGCTTCCTAGCTGGAGGATTGCTTGGAGAGGCATTCCTCACCCGCACGCCTCCTCAGTGCAGCGGTGGGAAACTCATGTATAAAACACAACACAAGGTTCTGCTGGAACAGGAGTGTGTGTAGGAAACCTGCAGCAACAATTCATCACATTAGGGGTGGTAATAAGAGAACAACTATATGAACTGTCTCTGGTAGATCATGCCTTCCCTAGCAAGATACAGAAACAAAGACTGAAAAGGCACGTGAAAATCCAATTTTTTGAGATATTCAGCGTGCTTTGGTACTGAAAAATAGGAGAAGAGGGCTTCCAGAATGAAAAGGTATTTCTCATAGCTACTCCTAGTTTACAATTGTTGATCAAAAAAAGTTTTGTCAGAAATTCCAGCCAACGGCTTTTCCTTGTCTTGCAAAGTCATGTAATTGTGTCATCACCAGGATGCTGCAGTATTTCCCTTTGGGACAAGGAGGTGCTTAGGTGGCATTTCCCCAACAGCCTGGTGCGCAGACCCAGCACGCTGCTCCACCGATCCCCTACACACTAGGTTGTTCCTTTTGCTCATATTATCTCCTAATATTATCTCCTTTCCCCAGAAAAAGAGCAAATCCTTTCCTAGTAAGAAGCTCCAAGCAAGTGGAGTGACAAGCAGGGAGCAGGTGAGAAGCCAGGAGCTGCAGATGAAACCTGTGACTCCTGCTCAGGCAGAGTATTGAGTGTCCTGGTGGAGCTTGTCAGCCACCCTTTCGTGTGTTAACGGACAGTAATATTACAGGAACCAACAATGCAGTGCTTTGCTGCAACAATTTGCTGCTTTGTTCCCATGTGGTCACGCTTCAAAGACAGTGGAGGAAAAGATGGTCAGGTCTCTAGCCTTAGCCATTTATTAAGCAAAATCATTGAATTTTTTCACTCCTATTCCAATAAAAACTTGACCAAAAATAATCAAAATAAGATGAAATAGTTAGACAATAGAAAAAAAAAAACAGCAAAGGTTGGGCAAAATATTTTGAGTTGACCAGAATGATTTTCCAAATTGGTCCCCAGAACACTGCCTTTGGTTTGCCTAGGACATTTCTGGAGGAGGAATGGACAATTAAAATGCCATATCCTAGTTTCTTTATTTAAAATGAATCCATGAGACAGATGTTCAGAGTTTGCTTACTTGTGATTTGGTATTCTTTCCCTTACCAGTGGCACAAAATTAAGCCATCCTCTTTCACTTAGCAGATTGTTGGGATAAAACACAGTAGAGACATGCCATGCTGCACAAAAGTCCTGGACTTCATATTAACTTTATATTAACTTTGTATTTTTCCTCCCTCAGCTGTGAGAGTGCAGAATCACTGATTCATGTGACTTTTGGGACAAAGTAGGGAGACCAGAGTGGAGAATTTAAAGAGAGGGGACAAAGTGAGAGATGATGCTTGTTCTTTACACCTTTTGGATGGATATAACACCCGTGACTTGACTCAACCTATATCTGTTTACCAAAAATGGACATTATCTTGGTGCTGCAGCAAAACCTCATCCATCTTTAGTCAT
This sequence comes from Tinamus guttatus, assembly GCF_000705375.1. The sequence continues at coordinate 18,905 of NW_010576382.1, read as the reverse complement.
TTCTCACTGCAGCTATGTACAGAGTCATTTGGCTATAGGCCTCACTTCATACATTGTTGGAATTCTGCACTGAACACAGCTAATAGCTTGGGCCAGGAAACTTGTTCCAGATGTTAATTAACTCCCTCTGCATTAACTGGAATCACACAATTAAGGGCTGATTATTTATAAAATCATTTTGCTGAAAGAATTGGGAGAATGAACACAAACATCCTGGCTCACACTTTCGCACAAATGTCCATGTGCTGTTTAACTCCAGAAACTGGCACGACTTGTCCCACCCATTTATTTTCAGCCATCATAATTAGTCCGGGGGATACAGGGGACAACACTGAGCCAGACACGGAAGAATAGTACTGAAGCAGTGAAGCTAATTCCAGCTGACCTAAAGTGTAGTGTTGTGATGCTGTGAAGCCTTGAACATACCTCTCGAATCTCCTAGGCAATGGGACTTGCCTACTGCCATAAATCTAAATAGCAAAATGGCCTCGTCTTCCCCAAGGACAAGCTGCAATACTTAGGAACTCGGTAGCTGCTTTGGGGCTAGAGGAACTGGGTAAGGTGCATGGTGCTTTGCCTTGGTTGAATAGGCTTTTGAGGGGGGCTACATGAATCTGTGATAGATCCAGGATGCAACGAATTCAAACTGCTTCAAGCCCTGCTGTCCCATCTACCTTGTGTGAAGCTCAGAGTCAAGGAACCATAGAGATCATTGGTGGTGCAGTAGTATGGACGCATAGAGGGTTTGCATAGGAAGACTCAAGACTGTTTTGCCCACCCTGATGGAACGATGTGGCCCCATGAGTGCAGGGTGAGCCCAAGGCGATGGGCCAGGCTGCAGTGCTGGTCACCAGGCCCCTGTGCCAACGCAGAGGCTCCAGGCTGTGGAGCACAGGCACAGATTGTCCGTGCTGCAGACAACAGGCCTGGGGTACGACCGCCAACGGCAATGCCAGCACATGGGGTAACGAGACCTGCTAGCACGGCCTCCCATTGAGGAGGGCGGCTTTGGATCAAGTGTTAACAGGCTCCCAATGCTCCCTTGGACAAGGCTGTGAGTTTGAGTGAAGATGTCTGGTGAGCCGGGATCCACGGTCACAGAGCTCCCGAGTCACCCATGGGGATTTAGGGCCTCCTTCTGCTCCTCTGGTGTAGCCCTCGCTGCACCTCCTGAGAGCAGAGCAGGCATCGAGAAGCAACGCTGGGGTGTTTCACTGATTTGAGCTTGAATATTCATTCCAGGTCACTTACTCATAACTCTCGCCCACGCAGAAGTTTTCTGGGAGCTGTGTGATCAATCCCAAAACAACTCAGAGCAAATGCAGAGGATGAAGCGGGTCCCGAGCCAGGGACATTACTGGAGGAAGGGGATCACAGGCAGGAATTTATCTTTGAGCTGCAGGATTGCCTTGCTCCAGGGTCTGCCATGCACACATTTCTCTTCTGGCATCGCTGCTTCCGATTTCTCCATGGGCACAACTTGTGGTTACATAAACCTTCCAGGATACTCCTGTTTTCCACAGTACTTTTCCTTAAAATGAGATTACGCCTTGTAATCCGTTTCCTTCCTGCTATTTATCAAATACTAGCTATATTTCTCAACTGCCCATGTGATTTTTCCCAGTAACCCACCCCACCCAACTCACGGATCTGTTTTGATGTGTTTGTCTTGGTAACAAGGTCAATTGTAAAGACCTTTCTTCATTCTGAGAGAAATTCAGGTGTAGATAATACCAGTTTCCCCCCTTGATTTCATTCCAGAATAAACACCTAATGTGTCAGGGACACCTGATTAAATTTTTTCTTGATGCCAGGCGTCAGTCTTCTTTTGTTCCTCTGCATTAGAATAATCATTTATGGTTCATCTTCCATCACCCTTAAAGCACTTGGCTATCCATCACATGAAAATGGCTCTCAGCAGAGACCTGCTGGCTCACATGGAGGCCTCTGCTGCTATCTCCTTAAGGAGGTGTAAGCTCACCTCTTGCTTTACCTCCCTGTCATCTCATGAGAGGATTCATCATGCACGCTATGGAGTCTGGAGAGAAATGCGCTTTCATCTCTGCCTTCCAAAGTGCCTTCTTCACCATTAGTGTAGGTTCAGGTGGAAATATTTACAGCATAATGCTACTATCTTTGGTTCTGCTGTCTCTTGGAAGGTCGGGAGCGTTACGTGTCTATCCATGAAGCTGTATTTTGTGTGTGAACTGGTTCCGCGTGATAAAAATAAATAAACCCTTTTGAATCTTTTTCCCTCCATTTTCCCATTAAATTTTGACATGAGATTACTTCTCTTCATTGATATTTCAGGACACTTTTGATCTTCATGAAATGTCTTTGGGATTTTAAAATGCCTCAAGCTAAAGCAGCCTATTCCTAACAAGAACGATCTTGAAAGTTGCTGATATGTGAAGAATTGCACCAGCATTGACAAAAGATCCATACAGACATCAGGATAGAATTGTGATTTCTAGGAAGTAGGATGCAAAATAGACAGATTATCACTTAGAATAAGCAGAGAATCCTATTCTGACTTGATTGCATGAAAACCAGCTGGTGGTGTGTCACCACACTGGCAATTTAGAAAACTGGAGTATGAATGTTTTTCAGGTTTTAAGGTGTACTTATGAGCTATTCTACAGTAAGTAAGCTTGGGGAGATAACTCTTCCTTTTGTTCATTTTATCTAATGAACAAAAAACAGACACTAGGGTGAGAATATCATAGAAGGGCTTCTTGAAACACAAACTCTTTTGTGCATTTTGAAATAGGACTGAATAGAAAGCTTAGATTCAAATAACACTACATTTAGAACATGCAGAATTCATCTCAGTCTCTTTGTGGTTAAGGACCTCTATATCTCTTGCTAGTCTTTGTGGTGAAAACTTCTAAAAAAAGGCATTGCAAGTATTTAAGCTTGTTTGCTTGGTATGGAGTTGAACAGCATCAAACAGAGAGCCAGAGATGTATTTAGATTAATTCCCCTAGAATACAAGTGGAGATGGACATGTTCTTGATTAAAACCGGGAGTTTAGAAGATTGTTTCCCAAGGTTATTTTTGGTTGCTGGAGTCTGGATCTGAAGCTTGTCTCTTGGCTCCAACCCTAATGTGTTCATATCTGATTTGGACAAGCTGGAAATTAATCTTCATTGGGAAGCCAAGGTGAACAACCGTTCACCTCACAGATTTTAACCCTGTACTAATGCCCCCTTCCAAACAAGAAAAAAAGTGCAGCGCAGTGATGGTGCTCTGACCCTACAGCCGGGGGGTGCAGCAGTAGCTGCATCTTCGTGGGATTTTGCACATGAGATTTAGCTGACAATCTAGGCGGGTACCATTGGTTCTGACTAAGGAGATTTGCCAAATTTCCTCAGGACAGTGTAGAGTGGCTACAGCCATATGGGCATTATAAATACATCTATTTTTGCAGATTATCAATATATTGCACTGCACAAGCATCAGAGGTAGACTGGAAAACCTCTGAATTTCCTTGGGGTGTCTAGAGAAAAGAGAATGCTTGGTTGGAAGAGTCCTGGAGTTCTCATCCCATTGCCCTGGCCTGGTTTCAACTCCCTGGGATAGCAGTGGACAGTGGGCTGTGCACGGCTATGACTGAAGAAGCAATGGGAGATGACATGGTGAAGTGCTGGAATGGGAACGAAGGGTGCAAGGACAAACCCCCCTAACTCATATCACGTAGTTCCTCTTCTCCTGAGCCTGCAACAAGGAAAGCTATCACAGATCGCTCACAAGGCGAAGCATGACATTTATGAGTGATTATCCAGTCCGTGGTTATCCAATGTGATTCACAGGGGCAGATGGCTGAAACATGCCAAATATCCAGAAGAAACAAATGGCTTGTCCACTCAAAGGAAACTAATCCAGGGGAAGCTAATGAAATCATTGGCAGACCTGCAATTACATGAGGTCATTGACTGCAATTTCACTTTCATTTGCAACACTGGAGGAAACTCAGGAACTGGCAGCATTGCAACAAGGAGCCAGCGTTTTGCCATGTTGTTGTCGTGTTTACCATTATTTATTCCCAATATGGCCTCTGTTGTGTCCTGGGGACAAGTGTCAGGATTCTAGCTGGGATCTGGAGTGACTTCAGAACCCAGCTCTGTAGGGGGCTACCAAGGCTACTGGCCCCAGGGAGGGCACTGGGCTGCTCTCTGGGTGCAAGGCAAAGCTCCTGGCTAGCCCTGGTTGTCCCATGGGATCGGCACAGGATACAGCAGCCTGGGCAGGGATAGAGGCTCCCTCCAAGTCACCACTTGTTCCAGGCTCCCTTGGGACCAGCTGCTGCTCACTGGCAGGGATCAAATCCTTCCCTAATCCCTTGGGGAAAAGAGCCCATATGTTGCCCGCTCAGCTGGATTACATGAGAGCACCTATTTCCCATTAGAGAAGGCTACTGATACCAAAAAAGATTCAAATGAGGAAGAAAAGTGAGATTCTCTCCCAGAAAACAGTACATCAAATGGAATATACTGGGAATTAGATTTTTTTGAATCCCTGTTGTCCGGGGTTACACAACAGTCACAGGCAGCATCTCTGAGTGGCCACTTTTCAAAATGTTTTTTCCTGAACAGAGTGAAGAGGCACCAAAGTTTTGCTCTCATTTTGATTATGGATTATGCCAGTTGCTGGGTAATTTTTGACAAATACCTGAAAGGATGAGGATGAAGCTAGAGATCAGAAAACTGCAAAGTGGAGGTGACAATCACTGTTCCAGATATTTATTCTGTACAATTATTCCTATTCCCGGACAATCAGGAAATCATTCACCCACCTCACTAGTAGATGCCCACCTTTCTGGCTAAGTAGCCTGGGGACTGGAAACAGAGTTTTCCCCTTTGAATGACAAATCATCTTGAACTGTCAAAGTGTTTAAGAACATTTCTTGCTTCACAGATGATCTCAGTTCTACCTGAGATTTCTTGGTTCACTGCATAACCTGGCAAAAATATTCACCCCCAGCTGAACAGCACATTGATTAATAAACTAGTACAGGCCAATAACCTAGTAATACATTCTATGATAGAATAAAGATTGGATGGATAAAGATCGACAGTAATGGCAACAGGTCACAGAACCAATTTAATATCAGCAAGGGTAGTGAACTAACACAGTCAGATTGCTGGCAACCTTGTCCTGCACCTTGACAGCATGTGTATAGAGTCAGGAAAAACTTTTCAATGAGATCTGCTTGTGCAAAGCTGCTCCAAATGAAAAAAGAAGGTAGTGGGAATATAAAAATATCTTCTATGCATTGACATGTAGAAGCATCTTTGCAGCCCTGGCACCCGTGACGGGCAGCAGAAGCGGAGCAGTTCAGAGCTGGCTCTGTGCAGGGCTCCAGGCACCCTCTAGATGGTGCAGTGTGATAAATAATTTGAAAGAAAACTGCATTCTGCAAACTGACTACTTGGGGTCTCTGTCTCTTTTTTTCTGGGTAGAGGTTGTTAATTGCATTTGCAGAAGGGCATATTGCCAAAGCCTGGGAACTGGAACACCGCAGCGCTGGTAATTCCCTGAAGTGCTGGGAGGAGAGCCAGATTCCCTATGTTATAAGTGTATTTGCTAAAACCTGGTGCACTGTGCTGTACCTTGAATTATTTTGCACATCGGGTTATGGTTGAAAATATCGCATTTATTTGTTTTTTTTTTTAAATCCAGGAGCTTCTGTGTCAGGAATTGCACAGTTTCAGAGCTCACATTGGGAAATACCACAGAGCTGAGTAAGAGAAGTTGTGTAACATCCCTGAATACTTACAGCTCAGAACCACAGGTTCCTGAATGCAAATATCTAGGGAGAAAAACCAGTAGCGGATATTTGTGCTGCAATGGGAGTATTTCACAAAGCTGACAACCGTCGAGTGAAATTGATTGAGAAAAAGTAGGCAAGAAAATGTGAATAACACCTGGGGATTCTTAAAATGCAAAAAAAAAAAAAAAAAAGGCAGTTCTCTGTTTCAAACAGAGGACAGCAATTGGAGGCGAAAGCCCACTTGTATTCACTGATTAAATAAAGGCACCAGCTGGAGTGAAAAAAAGCAACATATATCAAATGAGAAAGAGTATGGGTATTGAGAGATAGCAGCCAACACATTTATTGAGAATTATTTAGTATAGAAAATGAGTATGAGGGGAAGGTATATAGCCTAAAATCCAGGGCAGAAAGAGTTAAGGAAAATAAAAAGGAGATTTTTTTTAAAGCAGGAAGATATCCTAGCAACATTACAGTCCTAGTATTAGGTGGAGATACTGACATTAACACAGCCAGAAAGGGAGAGAGAGCTAATGGGTATCTTCTGCATTTGGCAGGCAGCTCTCTGACCATGTGAGCTTGGCTAGGACCTCCCAGTCCTTTTAGCTAGCAGCAAAAATGCTAGCTAAAATCATTGAGGAGTAGGAAAAAAAAAAAAAAAAAAAAACCCTGACTTAATTATATCGGCCACAGATATGTCCTAAAAGGTTTGTCCAAGGAAGCCCTTTGAGATGTGTTTTGAACAGCTCTGATGCCACTGGGGAGCCCCAAGAGACCTGAAGGATGTTGCTGCTAGACCCATGCTCCCTCAAGCCAGGACCCCATACACCATCCGGCCATCAAAATGGATGATGAATTCTGTAAAGGTAAAATTTTGGGACAGAAGAACACGAGAACAAGCTGCAAAGAGAAGTAGGTATATTTGCCATTTCCTGATGGCTTCAAATCGGCAACAGCTGCCTTTCTGGAAACTGCTTTAGTCAGGTAATTACTGGGCCGACTACTGGGAAGCCTGGAGAAGCGCTGACATAAGGAAGATCAGATTTGAGGGTCTAAGGTCCCTTCTGGCCTTTAACTCTGACTTAATGAATTATGGAGAGAAAAAGTTGTCTCTGAAGAAAGATTGATAGAGAAGATGCGTGGGAGGAAAGGATAAGCTAGGAATTTTCTGTTTTCCTCTTGTTCATATGGCTTAAATTCAGTTTTGCCTCTTATCTCAAGCTTCGTATGTCTCTTACTCTGTAAAATAAAATAACAGTGTTCTTAAAGTAGAGCTTTAAACTGTTGAGGACATTTTTGGCACCTCTGCATGGCTCTGGCACAGGAACCACCAAGCTTGGGCCAGACTTGGGCCAGGCCTGGTCCCTGTGCCACACAGCTGTGTCATCACATCCTTTTGGTCAACTATGAAAACTTTTTTCTTAAAAAAATAAAAAAGCTTTATTTTTTTTTCTTCTCAGTGGATAATTCTTATTTCCCATGAATTATTCCTGTGCCCTTTCAGGTGCCCTTTGCCCAGAGCTGTTGGCTCAGCTGGGAGGAAGCCTGCATGATGTGATGCTTCACCAAAGCAGCTGGGAATCCCTTCAGAGCAGGGAACGTGTGGCAAAGCATACGGTGGTTTCTGCAAGAGACTGTAGACTCCAGTCCAGTGGGTTTTAAAAAGTATTATCATAAGTGAAAGGCTACATTTAAAAATGCATAAGCGGGGGCCTTCAGCATTGCATGCCTTCATTAATTATTCACTCATGCTCATTTCTAAAGAAGATTTGATATTTTTACAAGGTAAATGTATTTTAAAACCATTCTTTATTTTACAGTGAATGCATAATTAAGTGAACTTACTGAAAAGAAGATGAGAAAAAAAAAGGTTTAATATAGGGTCCCCCAGATAGCCATGAATTGATTATAATTTTGATTATAATTCAGATGTGATTATGAAAATGTTGTTGCATTCCAATTCATAGTACAGTCATGAGCAGAGCAAATTTTACCAAAGGATTTCCAGATTCTTGGCTGGGTGATTACAATTATCTGCATCTTTATGCCTGAGGCAGAGGAGCTGTTTGGTGGAGAGGAAGGAGCGAGGTTATCCTCGCATCTCTCTGACATGCAAGAGCCCTCACATTGCTGAAATCAGTTGAGTGGCCTGGGCTACCCTGAAAGCTGCGCCAGCATGTCCAAATACCTGAACCAGCCCTAAAGAGCTGCTGACGTGTAGGTGCAGGAGAGAGCTCTCAAGTCACTAAGCTAAGGCTAGACACAGAGCTAAGTCTCCACCAAGTGCAGGAATGTTTTCTCAGCGGAACAAAGGAGAAGGTCACTCCAAGTCTCTGCCTCCTCCTCACCACGGAGTTCTTATTTTGTTCAAGTTTGGTAGGGCATTCTTGCAAGCTGAAGGGCATTTTTTTTCACAAGGAGTAAGGAAGCAGAGTAAAATTGTACGAGCTTTAAATGATTTTCCAATACGTTTTTTGGTCAGTGTAGACAAGCTTTTCTGATCATTCCAGGGAGAATTATTGCGCACCTGAGGGCACCATGGCCCCACATCTAGCTGATAGTCTACAGAGATGCTAGGGATGTGCTGGCAAGCAGGGCAGGAGCCAAGTCACAGCTGGTTCCAGGCTAGTTGGGTGATACATGTGTCGGCACAGACACAGCCTGTGCATGTTTGATTTAGCTCTGTTACAAAGACATACCTAAGTGACTTGTCAAGATCCCAATTCCACCTGTGCCATAATTGGGATCTGGACTGCAGCTTGGCCTCAGGTTGGGCCCAGCATATTAGGGAGTAAATTTTAATGCATCCAGGGAAACTGGACTCTGATCCATGAAGGCAGGAATATATATCTTGGTGCAGGATGTGAAGTCGCCCGATACAATGGTACTTAGCACTGATTACAACACATAACTGAGCTCCATCAAGCTCTGCATCTTGCTATGTTACCATCCAGCATCTGAGATCCAGCCTGCCCAGCCAGGCCCAGGGTTAGACTCCATCTGAACATGGCTGGGAAAAGGACAGAGAAGGAGGATGTTTACTCTTACAATAGATACCCATCGTTTCAGTCTCCACAGTAATTAGGAGCAAAGCACTTTTAAAGCACCTTCTCTACACCTATTATACAGTCACAGTGTGAGATGCAGCCATTAATCAGACAAGCTGCTGGAGATAACTACTAATTGAGAGCAATCTGACTCCCTCAAGTTCCCTCCCTTTCTCTACCCAAGCTGAAATATATAATTTGTTCTATGTACCAGGGCTTGAGAGCAGAAGACAGGCTGGCAGGTTGTGTTTTTACACTTCTATTTTGTGGGATATTGGAGGAGGGGATAAGTAATGTTTCCACAAAAACAAAAGCCGTGTGAGTGCTACACAGACCTGTCCATTTCCATAAAACAGTGGGGAGTTGCGTTTGTCTTCCAGTTTTGCTGCAGGAGATGAGAGCAGGGGCCTAATAGAAAGCAGCTGGGTGATTTCCATGGACCTGATGTTCTGCATGTCCCGGCTGGTGGCCACCAGCTCAAGGAAGTAGCACCAATACAAGGATGATTCCAGCTGGTATCAAAAAGACTCAATGTGCCCAGCTTGTTTGTTTAGTACAAGATCATGCAGAAATGTCAAGTGCTTCAACATAAGGAAGGTTTTTATTTCTTGCCCTTTTTTTTAAGTGCAAAGTAGATTAATCTCATAGGATAAATCAGGTGGAAAATCATGGGGAGCAACGGCGTTGCACTACAGTGGAACTAGAGTCAGAGGAATCAGTCAGGCCCAATGTCCCAGATTTGCTACACCATAATCAGCAAACAGATCAGGTTGCCACTAACATAAAAAATGAGCACCTGGTGTATATTTCCTTGATGATTTCAGCATTTTCATCCTCATGTTTTGCAGCTAGATGTGCTCTTCCCACCACAACCATGAGTAATAGGTGCTGGCAAAAAAAATGCACTAACTCCGAATTAGCTGCAAGAGCAATTTGGGATTGGCGTAACCCTCTTGGATACTTTTCTCCTTACTATTTGTGTCTGGCACAGGTACATGAAGAGAAGCACTAGCAGTCTGGTACTGATTTGTGTGAAGATGGATAGGGCACTGTCAGTCCCCCGTATTCCACTTGGAAGAGGATAGAAGGTCATTGCTAGTAAACCTGATTCCTCATGGACGGACCCAAGGCACCTCTTAGCCTGGGGTGTTCTTCCTTGTCTTTGTCTCTCTGCATAGTGTTATTAGTCAATGGAAATTTTTTCTGAGAAAGATGTAAAGTAAAAAAGGCATCTCTGCAACACGGCCATGTAGGGACAGACTCTATCTTGTTGGTCCCATGTATTCCTTGACCAGATCTTCCTCTCTTTCCCTTCACTACTCAGTTCTTCATGCTGCAGGATTTGCCTAGGACTTAGTGATGAAAACCTACTTCATTCCCTCAAAAGATGAAATGCATTTGGCCTGTTTTCCAGCCTGATTGATGTTTATATTTATTTATTATTTTTCCTCTCATTTTCTGATTTCCCACTGATATCACAGAAAGCCCTGAAGAAAACAATCTTTGATGGAGAATAACATATTTCAAAAGATGACTTTCCACCTCCAATATTTGTGGATAAGTAGCCTATTGAGCATAAATGGCTTGTAAAGCTACCTATTGATGTGTTTTTCCTTCTATCTCTTAGAAGAACTCATTTCTCTGTGCACTTTACATCCCATGACAGCCCAGACCCAGGCTCCTTACTATGGAAAGAAGAGAGGTGTCCTCTGTATGTTACTGAGCTCTCCTCCCATTGGACAGGACCTATTAACTGATTTTAGCCATCTTTCGCTCTTTTAGTGTCTAATGTGACAATGGCTCCTGGTGTTCACATACTGCTTTCATCTTCAGAATGCATCAACAACTAGAAGCAGCTTAACATATGCTTCCCAAGGCAGGTAGACCCTGCAAATTTCCATAGATGAACAAATTGAGGAAAAAAAGAAATGCAGTGACATCATGAGATCACAGGAGCAGCCAACATCCTGGGATTGGATATTCTTGTACCCAGGAAGTTTGGAGCTCCAGACAAAAGTACACATTATTCATGGGATGCAACTGTATTTGAGTGAGGTTAAGGTTTTTGACTTCCAGCAAAACCAGAGCTTGGAAGCCAGTGGAAAAATTCTTATATGAGTAAGTGATATATATGGCAAACTCATATTCCGGACAGATGGTATTTTCTAAAAGTAGCTGTTTACTCCTAGAATTACTCTTCTTCCTTCCTGTGGCATTTCTTCCGCATTCTGTGGTTCTGCTGCCCACAAACGTGTCTTTTCCAGCATATTTCCTGTGGCAATTTTAAAGACTAAAAAAGAAGAAAAACCCTCTCCCTCCTTTGTCTTTATACCTTCATGTTTCTCTCTGGCAATATCCTGTCCTAATTATGGATAAATGTACAATATTTAGTTCTTCTGGAGAATGTCTTTCATTTTCATAGAGGAGGTATAATTAGAAACTTATTTCATCTTGCTTTTTGTTCAGCTAAATGTCACACTCTCCATTTCTGTTGTTTCCTTTGTTCCCATCCAACTGTTAGGAATTCAAGAAAAGACTGCCAAAAAGACTGCATCTCCTTACATATTCTATAGAAACTTGATTCCAGCTGCACTATACTGCTCTCCTTTCACATCTCACGGAGACCGACATCCTGGTTCACATGTCTGTCAGGGCAGTCTGTCCCTCGTGATGATTTCCACTTGATTTTACACCTATGAGCAAATTAAGAGAGATTAAGATTCAGCCCAGCAGAACCACCAGGAGCAGGACGCAGGGCTCGACCCAAATATTCAGACACTTACGTGGCCGAACCAGGCTCAGTTAAACACCTTGAAGGGTCGCAGCTCTTCGTGTACCTCGCAGTCCTCTGAGAAGTCCCCACTTTTGTATCCCTCAGTCATAACCTTGCTCATGAGACTATGCTCTTTTATGAGCCCCATTTTCTTGCAGTTGGGAAGACAATGATTTTCCACGAATTCCATGCTCATTAAAGCACTCGGTATTCAAAATAATTGCTCATTAAATCCTGGGAAGTAGACAACCTTTCCTCTTGCATGCTGGAGAAGAACTTGCAAAGTTCTTCCTCACAGAAATAAAAAGAGCCCAGAAGCACAAAGAAAAATTTCTTGCTATTCCAAACATGTTCCTCTCCTAACAATCACAACTAATATTATCTTATGTTATTTCTGGATTTATTTATGATAATTCTGGAATACATTAACACAGATTCTTTTCTTCATACAATTAACTAGCACTCTTACTGTATAGTTTGGCAGTTCTTATCTGTACATATTGCCTAGGTCTTAACCCTCATCTCAGAAATAAAATTAGATCAAATGCTGAATTTTGTACTGTTCACAGTGCTGAATTTTGTTTTGTCTGCTTCTAGCTTTTAACTGAACACTTGTTACTAAAATTAAAATTACCTCAACTCTCACAGTATGCAATTGTACTTATTTTAGTGATAACACAACTGCAGATGTAACTATTAATTTCTTTGCTAGAGAGAGAAGAAGAAAAAGACTGAGCGAATTATTATTACTTCAAAAGAAATGTGAAATAAGCACTGGCTTCAGATTACACCTAATGTGTGCCTGAAAAAAATGCAGCCAAGTGGGAACTTGCAGTGCCAAACAGTTTGTAATTAATCCTGGCTCACCTAAGCATTGAAATCAGATTTTCAGCTGATATATATTACATAGCCCCTTGGAATAAGCAGCTCTGGCAAAATAGTTGTGTATAAGGCAAGCGTTCATCCATGCAGGAGGCAGATCTTTCCCACTGACTAGTCTAAGATTACGGTCTGTGTTCCTGCAGCACGAAGGGGCCATCAGAAACCTGCTGCTCTCTGCTATAATCCTCAAATGGAAGTGCTACTTTTTGGACTTTGCCTTTTCTAGCAGAAATAGAGTTACAGGATCATTAAAAAAAAAAAAAAAAAAGGTACCGAAATACACACTTTCCCTGAGTAAAACTACCTGTGACAGATGTCAGTCACTTAATGTAGTGCTGGAAGATGCCCAAATTCTCTAATTACGGTGGGAGGATGACAATCTTAGCAGAATGGAATAGAATAGGCAAGAATTAAGTGAAGAACTCAAGTTTTCAGTTAAAATGTAATAAAGCTACTTTCAAAAAATTAGACACATTTGCGAACACTTTCAACACTTTATTTTTGCCATTCTTGTTAACTTTTCCCACATGAAAACACTCTTCTCCTTCATTTAATATTTGGTCTTTGGAGTCCTATTTTCATTCTTTCTTTCATTTTTCAAAAATGGTTATGCTTTCCCAGATGGTGTGGTGATTGGGATTTCAGGAAAAAAAGCACAAATCCCACTTTTAATGGTAATTAAAAAGAGTTTTATATGTGTCTTTGGATAATTGTGCTGCTGAATTTTCAGAGGAAGTTTTTTTCCAACACTGTGGCCTGTAGGAGATCATATTCCAGATGTTCTGTCTTGCATCTCCACCTCTATTTTAGCTCTTTGTCATATTAATTTTATGAAAGTTTGGTGATGGGGTAAAACTGAAAAGCAAATCTCTATGGAACTTGTTGTCTTAGACCCAGCCAGGATTCTGCCATATAGGTTTTAAATAAATATATTTAATGTGGGGTTTTAGGGCTTCAGAAACCTGTAAAGCCACTGTAAGAGTGCAAAGGAGCAGCTTCCTTCATTCACAAGCACCAAATATAATACCACAGTCAGGCATAGACCGATGGTCTCATGAGCAACACTTATTTCCACTATTGTTCATGCTCAGCCCCGAGATTAATCTTTTTCCCCACAGCAGACTACTTGTCTGATTTATTTCTGCGCATGAAAAGGACCCTACCCAGTGCTTTAACTCTGTGCAGTCATTACAAGGACATCCAATTACCAGTGCATCATTTTAGTTGGATTAAGTGATAGCTGTGATGAATAGCCCCACTTGAAGTGTGTCCTCTGCTCTCTTGTGTTGCTATTATCACCCGCTCTGCCTTCGCCCTTGCTGCACACGTGAGCTGCCCTTGCCAGGATCCCAAGGCAGCTGAACCCGGCAGCAGCCCTTTCCCTGGCTCCAGGGCACCCGGGAGCAGGCCCCAGCTCTCAAGTGTCTCCTAGGTGGTTAGTCTTAACAATTTGCTTTTTTTTTTCCAAGTCATAGGAAAATCCATGCCTCTAGATACACCCTGCTCATACAAATACACATTCAAATGTGAACACACTATAGGTAGGAAGATAAATATAATTGCACCCAATTTTGCAGTTGCACTTGTCCTCTAAGAGCTAAAATGAGATTTTTAATACATTTATTATGAATATGTGCATCTGCTCTGCCATTTTTGCATAATGAGCACATTCCTAATACTTAAAGAATTAGCTTCCTCTCTCTCCAAGAGATAGGCAAAATGAGGCATGCTGTTATTCATGTATTTATTTATTCATTCATTATTTTTTGCTTGAAACGTACTGGGCAATCCATCTTGTTCCCAAGAAAACCCCAGGGGATGTGGAGAAGGCTCAGCATTCAGCTCCGAACTCAATTATCACAAATCTCATCCTATAAATTAGAACATGTTGCAGAGCAAGGAGAAAATGCAGCTCCCCATAGTAATTCCCTGAAACAGAGAGAGAGAGCGAGCGAGAAAAATGCTCTAGGACAGTTGCCTTGAGAAACGCTAGGGAGGGAGATTATCCAGGCTCCTCTAGGTTTGCTAGCTCCAATACTACAGTTCCAAATACATTTTGCCAGATTGTGGCTTCTTAAGCAAAGTCTAAAACAGCAGTGATCAATATGGGCAACCTATATCAGCATTGGCTCAGGTGTTTGGGGCTCGGGCAGGATTCTTTCCTGAAAACAAAGCATCTTGCTCAAATGAACCAAATCATGAACTTTTCCCCTTCCAGTCATTCAGGGTAGTTCGAGAAATATATAATTTTCCAATAAAATTCAGATGGCAGAAAGCTGTTAGGAGAGCTAACGACCTCATAGATGAGCTGGGGAAGTCTTGGTGACAGGCAGGCTAAAGGTGCCCCCTTGGTTATACAAATGTCTGTTAGAAGTCTTGCAAATGAGCCCCCTTGCTCTGACTCCTCTCCTGCCCTATGCACAGCTCAAGCATTAAAGACACACAAAGCAAATTTTATATTCATCATGACCCAGTCCACCTGCTGGGAAGAGCAAAGGACCTGGGTGACGCTCAGCAAGGGTTGAAGCAGTGGCCCCCTCTCTTCCAAGTTGCTGAGAAATTCATAAGCTAGAGGGGTTTTTTAAGCCTCCACATTTTAGGTGGTCTTCTGTGATGCCACAAATCCAATTTTCCGGTCGGCTTTGGGAAACGCTTTGCACAGATATGTCTCTCCCTGTTACTGTCATGCGCATATGACCTACGGCGCTAAATCCAGACTTCCCAGAGTCAGCTGCCCCATTCTGAACCCCCTGGCTGTGCATCCATGTGGCATGACTTACTTCAGCTAGAAACAACCTATATTCCTTCCAAAACCCACTCCACAGTTGGTCAATTTGCACCAGGATCTCTCAATACTCAAAAGGGATCTATTTTCCAGGAAAATAGCACCACCTCATATTGTAGTTTTAGCACAAGTAGGAGAGAAGTGCAAGCTTCATATGCCAGGTTTTAAATATTTGGTAGTACCATTATAAACTCTGTATCTGTTAACAGATTGAAATAGCCAATGTTTTCCTTCAAGTGAAGTTTATAAGCAGATGCTAATGGATAGTTATTATTGTTCTCTTAATGACTTCATTTAAAGCAAAAGATAAATACTGAACAGCATCTGGTAACAGAGTAATACAGTAGGGACGTGGTCTTCTCTTCGAGAAAAGCATTATTAAGCTGATGCAGCACTAAAGATGTGGTGATAAGGCTCCACCTCTGTAACGCTAACCAATATATGTGTACTGCAGACCTCTTAACTCTTTCTTTGTTTAAATAGTGGCCCTATTTAAATATGCTTCTGAGTTGTGTGTCACTATTTAAGCTCAGTTTTGGCTTAAACACTGCCTGCTGGTCTTTATCCCAGTGAGAAATTCATGCCTGCACCTTGGCATTGAAGGTTGCAAATTGAGTGATGGACGTAGGGCGTTCACGTAGCACAGGTGACCCACTCTGCCCTGTCACGCAGGTTTGGGTGAACCAAAGCAAAAGAAAACTCCTTCATCCCCTGAAGGCTGGCAGATGAACGAGCAACTCCTTGTCTGGCTGAAGTGGTACCTGATCCGTCAGCACACCTCAATTTTGAGCAGTGCAAGGGAAGGCAGGATGAACAGGCTGTCGGGCTGCTGCAGGATGCTCATCCCCTCAAGCCTCCAGTGCTCAACGCTTGAATTATCCAGTGCAAAGGGCAGAGACCTGCTAAATGAGCATCTGGACCTGTTAAAATGCTAATCAAGCCTGACAAGCTTGAGTTAGGATGCTGCAATAACAGTGAGGATATGTGAGATGCTCCCATAAATATGCAGTTGTCTGACAGCTGGTTCGCATTCTCTTCGCAGACTGTACAGGACTGGAAGACCTATTTATTTATTTATTGTTTATTTTTTCCTGATTTCCTAGGCACTTTGTTGGTAACGTTTATTTTTACCTATTGCAAAAGTAAGCCCCTTGCAGATAGCTAAGGGGTTCCTGTTTAACAGATAATCAGATACCACCGCCAAGTCAAATAAAATGCTAATAGAACCAATAGTTATTTCAATTTTTAGCATCCTTGTTTCAACAAAGTTTTTTAAAAGCTCAAGGGAGTGGTTCAGTACCGCTGGCTTGCAACCCTCAGCGGATGCAATGGGCTGGCTCCAAAGAGCTTTGAAACTGAGTTTTTCCATTAACTTCACTAGATTAGATCCACTAGCAAGAAAATACCGAGCATTTCTGATGAACAGGAAGGCCTGGCATCTCTGCAGGTCCAGCCACTGCAAAAGGTGTCCTCAAATCCAGCTCCCAGAGGGACAGTGAAGATAAAGCAGCTGGATACACACTTACAATGGGACAACAGAGGAATAAATGGCCCCACAGTAATTATCTCACACAAACTCCTACAGGAGGAGTGTAACCAATGTGTCAGAAAGTGAGTGTTCTGCAGAGATGACCAGCATAAAGAAACTTGTGGCAAATAGTTGAGTCCAAATGCTGCTGCCATTATTTAAATGAATCTGCAATTACAAAGCAAAGACTCAAGCTATAGATGCCTCAGCTCATAAATAATGAATTCAAGAGTTTATTCAGGCCAAAAAAGCATCCATTAAAAATGGAAATCCAGTGCAATTCAATGAAGCAAACAACTAGCAATCTAGAGAAAATACAAACAATAATAATAAATTATTTAAGCTTATAGCTAAGAAACTCATGAGAAACTCAGAGAGACTATTCATCTGTAAATCGGGCAGTCAAGGAAGATAATGGACTAAATTCTGCCTCTGTAAACTC
Organism: Tinamus guttatus; assembly: GCF_000705375.1. The sequence goes on along the minus strand of NW_010576382.1, from coordinate 1,675 downwards.
TCACTGACTTCACTGATTAAGAAGTTGTTGTTTAAAAACCAGCAGAAAGAGTTCTGATTTGATCTGGAAAATGATGCAAACTTCCCTCAATGGACTAACCGGAAAAAACTTATATCTTCACTATTTATAAAGTGCTGCCTGTGGCAAAGATTCCAGGTGCAACTAAAAGACACTGCACAAATCTTGATGTTGAAGGACTAAGTCGATATGCTGGATAGAAAGCTACTTGCAGTTTTGGATAGCCTAATTTGCTTAGTTTAAAAATCACAACACATTTTCCCCCATTTTCCAAAATTCAGCCCCAGATCAGAACATAACTTATGTTCCTGGCCTACATATCCATATCTGCAAGAAAGGAATTGAGAATCAACTTGTCTTTGTAATTTGGGGTTTGTCTTTTCCCCTCCTTTGGCTTCCACAGCTGCATTGCTTCCATTTTGCTGACAGCTTTAACTTCCATTTGTCATTTGACTGTGCATGAGGATTCAGAAGATGCATATAGATTGCAGTCTTCCCTTGATTTATGGCACATTTTCAGGTGTCCAGGTGCTCTGCTGAGCTAATGTGGATGTACAAAGATCACTGTATTAAAGAATTTCAGCAGACCAGCAACCACCACTGGAGTGACACATGGCTGGCATTAGGACAGCACCAACAGTTGGAGGAATGAGCTTTTAAATTGTTTGTCTTTCTGGTAGAATCTATCTTGAGATGTATTTTGAAGTGATGTCAGGGGGTCAACTAAAGCATGTAGGTGTTCTTGTACATGTGTCTATCAATCAACAAGCACCTTTCCAGAATAAGTGGCAGAGGAGTTTTATGTAGGGACCCTAATGCCATTCATTTACTGTGGCCAAAGCACAATGTGTCCCAGATTCCCACATTTATAGATGTAGGGAAGTTCTGATCTGACACGTAAGATTTTAAGATATTCTGGTTTAGCTCAAGCTGCCAGTTGCATAAGCTAGTTGCTAGGTTTGGGTCCATATCTGAGCAAGATTCAAAGCATAATTCATGCTATTCCTGACAAGTGACAGTGGCTGATCAGGTATAAGGGTCATTCGCAGGCGGAAAGCTGATCTTCTGGCACGTATGGTAGATTTCATGTGGTCGACAGGATACAAACGCAGGCAATCTTCCCATCCTGTTCAAAATCCCCTTACTTCCTCATGTCCACTGCATATATGGAAAAATTGGAAAATATTTGATATCCTTTAAAAGAAGAAGGAGCAACCAACAGCATATGCTTCAGTAGCTCTTGAGGACCAGACCACAGACTTTTATGATGACTCTGTATTAGAGGAAAAGATACTATTACTGTCAAATTAATAGCATTCCTTTTTGATAATGCTTCATTTTTATCCATGACCAGAACTGGCCTGTTTTTTTGACCTACCAAATTGAATTGCATTTAATTTTTTTCTAGTTGTTCTCAGAGCATTGGGTGTGTACTTTACTGATGCAAATGTAAAAACAAATAGATAAACTAGTCTGGTCTGGTCACAGTCTGAATTATGGCTGGAGGCTATCCATGAATCACTTTTACAGGTATAGTGTAAAAAATATATTCAGGAAGACCCAACAGCTTCTAACTGGTAAAAAAAAAATGAATTCCAGGTGATAACTTGTCCCAGGAGACTGAACATTTTCCTTAAGTATTCATTTCACTGTTTAA
>NW_010576380.1:63338-102346 GCF_000705375.1 Tinamus guttatus | reverse complement strand
AAGTGTAAACAAATAGTTTGAGCCCCTGCAGTCCCCAAACTCCCGCCGTCCCTCCCATTTCAACAGCAAATCCCTGAAGAAGCCCTTGGTGTGCGAGAGCAGCGTCCTGAGACCCCTCCCGGCAGCTTCATGGTGGCCGTCCCTCTGTAATCCGCTTACGGGAACGCCACGAGCCACACGGCCTCACTGAAACCAGGATACACGGCATAACGGCCACACTTGTGCCAAGAGGCCCGTTTACACGGCGGCAGAAGGAAAACACATCGGTCTGACATTACCTGCTCTTGACAAATCGCCACGCGGCCGTGTTTTACCTTCCGGGCACTCACAACAGCAAAGGCTGAGCCCAGAGGAACGGGAATGTGGTTAAAAGCAACCAGAATTGTGACGGGGAAAGGTGACCGGCACCTTCAAAAGGGCTCTCCTGGAGACGCGCTAGAACAGTGGTCGGAAGCTGCATTTTAATTTCTGACCAATCTGATACAGGAGACCGATGCCGTGGATCATAAATTATAACAGGATGATTCAACAGTCTTTGGGGGAATTAAGACATACGGACTGCATTAAACACATTTCACACAACAGTATACTGAAGTTGCAGGTTTTGCTCTTTGGTTTTTTTGGGCGATAGCGGGGAGAAATGTTTTCCTTTTATCTTTTTTTTTCCTTTTAACATTCAGGCCAGTGTAATTCATTGTTTAAACATCAGGCATTAAAAAAATAAATAACAATAAATAAAAAGGACAAACTTATTGATCCAAAAGTGTCACAGAACTGCACTCCCCGTCATGCATTTAATTCCTCTCAGGAAGTGGCAAAGAAAGGCCAGAACTATTATAACAAAAATATATAACCCTCCCTTTTTCCTTTAACATAATCATTGTCAAATGTTGCATTTTTTCTGATGAGAGCAGGGTTCTTGACAGCTGCACAAGTTCCAAGAGGGTTTTAGTTCTAGAATTAATATGAAACTATTAGGGCAGTCTAAGACTTTCCAGACCCACCCTCAAATGGCACCGTATGCACAGAAACTAGCATGAAAATATTTACTTGGTTAGTTTCATGGGTTTTTTCTTTTATTTATATTCTATATTTATTTAGTTAATGGCCTAAATTGAACTTTACGTAAATAGAAGGCACACCCTAAGCTCCCTATAATACAATTATTTGTCACAAATTAAAAGAAAAAAAATCCTGATAAAAGCAGCAAGTATCACAGGAAAGTTCTTGGGCACATATTTTTATTATCTTTAAGCACTGCAATTACAATAATCTCCACGGGATTGAGATGCTAAATCCTAGAAAATACCAGATAAATTATGCTTTAAAATATTTTTTGTACTTTAAAAAATATCTATTTTTGTACTTTAAAAATATCTATTTTTTGTATTTTTGTACTTTAAAAATATCTCTTTTTTAAAGTATTTATCACCATTATGCAGAAAAACATAGATTAAAACTTAATTACTTATAAAATTATTTCATCTCTACTAAAATGCAGTTTCATCTAAACACTAAGTTTGGTTTGCAAATATTGCCATGTTAAAGTCGAGCTGTGGAGGAATCCATCCACGCATTATAAAGGGCCATCCCACTAAGTTGCACTGAGACTCTGAAGTTCTGTCACTTTTTGCTTTTTACACCTTTTTTTTTTTTTTTTTACATCTGTATATGACTATGGAGGAAGCAACTACAAGACTCTCCCTACATCAGAATGTCTTGTGGTGGGGCTGCAACTTGAAACTACAGCTGCTTTATATAATCTCTAAGTCTTGTCACTATAAAAGACTAGAGTCCTTTTCTCTCCCCCAAATGCAGTAAGCATACATTTGGCTGGAATTGCTATTTTATTATTAGGATAATCTACTACCAAATTTGGGGATAGTTTTGTAGAAGACTAATTAAAATCGATTCAGAAAATGGAAAGCTCACTCTCAAGTTTTAATAGAAGCTGAAGGAGCAGCAAACTTCCTTCATTAACTTAGTGGACTCTGGACAGGAAGAAATGGATTTTTGGAGGATGAGGTGCATGTGTGGAGTACACATTTTAGCACCGGAAAGGCACTGACAGACGGAAGCGAGTTGCACAGAAGGTGACTATGATACCTTCACGGTGGTCTCTGGTGTCATACCGTGGGGACAGCAGCAGTACGATGCCACTGTCACACCAACAGGCTGACTAATGCCTGCTGGAGGAAGAAGAGGAGAGCACACTCAGTGATAAAGATCTCATTCCACACTGTGCCACGGGCCAGCCCAGAGAATCAGCCATTTCGAATTTACCCATCTTTTGGTTTATGGGAAATAAGCCAGTGGGATACTGGGATGCAAGTGATGCAATGGGAATATAATAGTGCACATGCAGGTTTGTAGAATGGTTTTGCAGTGCAAAATGACACAGCTAACCAAGCTGTTTCTTCTGAGTGGCAATACGTGACCTTACTGGAGGCATGATGTCCCCCCATGCTTTCACTCTCTTTTCCCCATGAGCTTTTGAAGCTGTTGGGCAATTTCAGTCTCACTTGACAAAAAGCAACAGCCTCAAATCAACTGGGTTTCCAAAGTATCTTATAAATCCCTGACAGTGTCGATGAAAGATCCAGTTATTGCTACCACTAAGGTAAAGAGCAGAGATTGCTCAGGCATTACCTTGAGCTTTGTTTTGCTTCGGCAGAGCAAAATACGAAGAAGTGGCTGAGCTCTCCAGACCTCCAAAGCACCACCAGAGACACGCAGGGCAGGCGGGGGTGAAGCTACACTAGCAGCAGAGCCTCGTGAGTAACACGGGCCACACATACAGAAGGCAGCTTGCGGCTCAGGGCTGGCGGGGACAGCAGATCCTCAGCCCATCAGGAGTTGTTATTTCCACCACCTTCCTTTCCTAATCGTGGAGGACGGCAGGAGCACCCGTGGTACTTGACAGCAACAGCGATGTTATTGCTGCTGCCTGGCTTTGCCTCCCCAGCAGGTCTCTTTTCCAGCCTTTCTCCCAGAGCAGGGATTGCCCTGGGCTAGCAGAGCCGGGCAAGAGCCCGGCCTTCACAGCGGGGCAGGGGAGAAGGCAGAGGTGCCCTGGAAATACTCCGTCCCGACGCACGCGCCAGGTTTCCTGTGGGTGCCGGTCCCTGCCGAAGCGCGTGTTCAGCACCCGCTACCCTGAGGGCTGCTATTTGTAGCGTGGGGATACGGCTCCGTGCCCTTCCTGCGCACAAAGTCACACCAAAAGTAAAAGGAGGAGAATGAAGGAGCTCTCGGTGCCACCTCAGGCAGGAGCCGCCTCAGCGCGAGCAGCTCTGGAGGGGCGGCCGCTCCCGAGAGGAGCTGCTTAAAAATACAGCATTCCGCGGGAAGGAGAAGTTTTAAATAAACCTGCAAAAAAAGGTAACACAGACACACGGCTAATTTTTACACTGAGGAGGAAGAAGGGGGGTCAGAGTGGGGAAGGACGCCGGAGGATGGAAGAATTTAGAACACGAATCTGCTCTGGTCCTGTGCTAAATAGTTCCAGCTTTGATCTAAATTTAGGCTGCGAGCACTTCCTGTGGGAGACCGTCTTCCAAAGCTGCAAAGGATTTGATGCTAAATATTTTCAGTGATTTTATAATTGGGGTGAAGTAGTTATTTGCTCAAAGCCCTGGCCTTCGGCTAGATAAATGCTTACATTATTTTACATTCCCCACCATTTCCTCTCCTTCCCCACGCTGGATTTCTCCTGTTTATTCAGCAACACGTTCCGCTGAATTTTAAATAGGTTTGAAAATTATATTTAAAATCAGAAGGAACAACAAAAGCTCCACTGTCATTTTTTCTTACAGAACAGCCGCTGCTCCTGGCTTCTCCTCACCCCAACACTCATGAAGCCCCAAAACCTCGGCCCTTACTGCTATCAGGACTTCTGCATCACTTAGTGTTTTTATTGCATTCCCAATTCCTGGACCTTCTTCTAGTTTCGGCTCCTGTTGCTCTTCAGGGAGAATCTTTGGCTTCAAATTTTAAGAGATCACAGTACATCTACAGTCCATAATCCAATCCCCCCTAATCCCTCTCTTGACCTCAAAAACACGAAGCCTAAAAATAAAAAATAAAATAAATACACTGCTCATTTTTACGAAGATGATAGTATCAGCGGCCTGGTTTTCAAATGCTTGTGGGTGGCAACACTTGAAGAAAGACCTAAGTCTCTTTCTTTAAATTTAGTCGATAGTTGTATGTTTACCTTTAGGGTGAGACTCAACTTGTCTATCTTTAGTCATGAAAAAGTAAGGCACCTACTTAAAACTAGTTGTCTAGGCTACCACTAGTCAACTATTTTAAACACGTTTTAGGATAAGATAAATTCCCCCCCATGAGGAATTATTTTTGCCATAAGCCATAAAGGACTTGCCTGGGTACCTAACTTCACAGGGGACAAAAACCAGGCTTTGCGGCAGGGTTCTTAACACAGGTTTCTAAGCTTTAAGTTTCCTCCATAGAGGGCATGAAACTGAAAACCTTAGCTCTTGGGAAGAAAAACATCTAAAAGTCATGATTTTGATCGAATCAGTTATTTCTGTGATCATACATTTTTTAGTGAGTGATTCACCCTTCTTGTGTAGCATCCTATTTTAGAGACTAAAGGAGATCTGCATTTAATCCAGCATTAATTTATGGCAATGTCATTGATTTCAATGCATAAGGAATGAAGAAGTGAAATTATTATTTTTTTATATAATAATTTATTCTTGTCAGCTTAACTGTGAACTTCTTGTTACCCGTGTGTTTTTGGCTAACCAAGCACCAGGCTCTCACTGAGAATCTGAGCACTCCATCTCTAGTTATACTTAAGGCACTACAACAGAGTAACTTTATGCAGATCTGAGCTAATATTCAGGCTTGAGGATTAATCCCTGCAGAAAACTGTGTATTTTGGCTCAGTTTCCCCCTAAAGCATAGGAAAGAGCAAAAAATTACAACTGCTCCTACATAATGGCAATAGCTGTTAGGTGCTATTAAAAATAAAGAAGCAAAGAAATCTTAGAGAAAGCTTGTAGAATTGAGAGTAAAATACCACAACGTAGAATGCTTGGTCTCCATGTTTTGTGATTATGACCACTGCTGTAAAAATGTCTATCCATCCTCAGCCTTAAAACAGAATATACAAAATGTTTTAAACTATTTATCAATATATATATACACACGATAATAAAAATAAACCACATTTGAAACAAACAAGCCCAAACCCCATCAGCACATTAGAAATACACTATGCTTTAAAGCGAGGGATACAGCTGTGAGAGAGAGTCATCTCTATCTCTGTAATGTTTCATCTGATCATGATTTAGCAACTGAAGTTTCATGCACAGGGCACTCCCTAGGGATTAACAACCAGCTGGGAGTGTTGAGAGCTGACAGCACAGGACAAAGCTAAGGATCATTAACTCCTGCTAGTTATGAACTCCCCAGAAAATGTCTTATGCTAAAATTGATATTGTAATTACCCTTTTTATAAATAAGTACTAATACTGAAGTAGTAAATTGCTTCTGCTATGCCACTTCTTTTTCTTTTTTCTTTTTGCAAAGCTCTGAAAACTTGATGATTCTGGGTGATATGAATATGAGGCTTTTTGAAAGCAAATTCTGCCAGTGGAGTAACACTTTTTAGTACAGATCCTAACAACATATGGTCTAGTAGTAGTTCAGCTGCACAGCAAAGTAATCCTGCACAAAACACAGATAAATTCTGAATATAAAATCCTACATAAATAATGACACAGAAAGATAGGATAGATACTCCGAACTATTAATCATCTACAGATTGAAACCTTTTTTTTTAAGTTACAATCCACCACCTAATTGGCACAGATACATGGAAAGTCTATTTGCCTTAATTTTAATTTGGAGGCGAAGCGTAGTACAAATAGCTGTGATATGAAGTTTGTATCAGCCCTTTCCAACAGGTGCTGTCCTTGAGCATTAACCTGCTTCCCATGGCACAAGCAGAGCTATTACACTGGGCTAGTCTGAAAGCCCACGCAGCCCACAGCCCTGCAAGAGCAGCCTATGGGAAAGAGCACAGGAAGAGCTGTGAACACGTTAGCATTAACCCGCAATTAGCAGTATTTCCTGGCTCCCAGCTGGGAAGGGGCACCTCAGCTTCGAGTCCCCGTGTCACCCATCTCCTTCCCAGCACAGCCCATCGGTCACACGGCTGGACCGCTCTTTCAGGCAGAGTGGTGATCACAACTTACTAACATAAATTGGAAAAATGGACTCAAGATTGGATCTGGGAGGACAGGTAACATGTAACAGAGAGAGGACACTCCTGAAGCGTCAAGAAATTACTCTTGAAGGAAGCCTGCAGAAAAACCCAAAGGAAGGAATGCAGGCCTAGAGCATCCGACTCGCACGCAATGCGAAGACTTTCTTACCTGTTCATTAGGCTCAAAGCTTATCTCTTCTTTTTCCGTCCTCATAGCTATTAACTTTGTGCTACCGGAAGGGTCTGTCTTACTGTCCAACCGCTCCAGTTTTGGGGGCATGTCTGGTAAACCAATATCTTTAGTATCATCTTTATCTAGCAAGTAGCGAAGTAGTGCATTATTATTCTTCTTAGGACTCGCCGGCTCCTGTTTAACAGTCACCTCCGAACCAGGAGCTGTGCTACTGGACTCCTGGTTCAGTTCTTTGCCCGTGGCCTCGGCTGTGAGCTTGGCCAGATCTACAGGAGAACTACTGTCCTGCAATAGTCTGTGCAAAATTTTATGCTTCTCCTTGAGCGAGGTTCCGTGTGCCGAGCCAGACCCAGCCAACCCTCCAGTGGACTCCTTGCTGACGTCTGCCATGGTGCTGGACAGCGGCGAGGGCTCCATCTGATCCGATTTGGTGGTCAGCAATTGCAAGAGCTTCGTCTGGCTTTTTCCATCGTGCAGTTTGCTCTGCCCATCAGGCCTCTCGCCACCCACCACCGGCGGCAGGCCGCCCTCAGCGCCGTCCTTCTGCTCCCCTGAATGGCAGCTGCTCTCTGCTTGTCCAGTTGTACCTTCGGGTTGCTCCCCATAAAGTCCAAAGCAGTCCTTAGAGTCCAGGCTTCCCATCTTGCTCAGCTGGGGAGGGTTCATATTCACAGGGGAGTTTTGTACATTTCCCATTTTTAGGTCAGGCGAAGCCAACGAGGATCCGAGCGCGACGCCATGGCCCTCACTGAGGGCCTGCAGGGCGTTCAGGGAGCTGTTGGTGTAATTATGGCTATTTCCTGTGCTGCTGCAAACTCCCACAGGTGAATGCAAGCTTCCTGCAGGGGAAAACTGACTGGGTGGGATGCGCGGGCTTCCTGCCACTCCCGGGCTCACGCGATGCCGCGGGGAAAGCATAGAGTTTGGCTGCCCCGGGTTCATGCCGGGGCTGCTTTGAGAGGGGCTGTTCATTTTTAGTGCATAGTTACTACCCTGAGGAGTGGATGCTTGCATGCTCGCCACGTGGTTCATGCCCCCGGCACCGCCAAACCTGCCCGCCGGCAGGCCCATTTGTTCCTTTGGGCCGTTTATGGCAAAATTTATATTGCTACTGATGGTCATATCCTGACCTGGGTTCCCGCCGCACATGGCCTGATGGGCAGGGCTGCTGGAGCTAATTGGGTTCAGTATCTTCCCCATTCCTTGTCCAGTCAAGTCCTGATTCATTCCACAGACATTCTGCTCTCTGGGCGGCAAGGGGAAGAAAAACAACCTATTAGCTAAAATGACAGTGGCCAACTTGCAATTACATTTCAAAAAAAGAAGCAAAACCCCAAACCTCACCTTAAAATAACACAACCACCCTACAATTAAAAATAACTTGACAATTTGACAGAAGTGATACGCGACTATCAACATGGCTCCACATTAAAGGTTTGGTTTTTCTGTAGCTCATTAACAAATTAGTGGAATGGAGGAAAAACAAAATTATACCTCGTTTAAATGACAGCCATTAGAAACGCAGACAGGTTATAATTTCAGACTCTCTCCATATAAAGTATATCTCTTCTCTACAGTAGAGCAAGAAATAACTTCTATTAAGAGAAAGTAATCTCATCTTAAACAGATGACCCAACCAAATACGTGTTTTACAAAACAGCTGTAGACAGCTGTTTTCTGGAGTTTTGAATTTCTATGAGCTAGCCCTACCACAACCCTGGAGTGGGCTATTTGCCCACCACGTTCATAGTGAAAAGCAAGTTTAAAAAGTCACTTTTCTGCACTGCCAGAGTATTTTGATACCGCTTACCGCTCCAAAAGTGTGAGAGCCAAGAAAACTACTGGATACCACTTCAGAATGGGAACAGTGTGTTAGCAATCTAACACAGCGCACACACTTGGGGCAAAAAAAACACACATACAGGCTGAAACTCCTTTAGACATGAAGGCTATAAAAGGGAAGAAGTGGAAGGGAGACATACAAGGCAAAAACTTTTGTGAGGGTGCCTAGAAGGTGCTTCCTCATTTTCACTGTCGACTTCAATTAGTTTAGGTGAGGATGCAAGATTCTCTTTACTTCTGTGCTAAAACTTAAACCTTAAAATCCAACTTATTCCCAAATGTTGAAAGCCATAAAAAAGACACAACCAAAGAGATTAGAAGGAAAAAAATAGCATCTGAGACAAATCAAATTCAATCTTGGCTTCCAAAAAACAAATGCTAATGGAGCGTTTCTAGTTTATGTTTTTCTGTTAGATGAGAAACATTCCTACTTGCACAGAGTAAGTGAAGATAAAGCTTCATGTTTTGCTAATGCACGGTAAGTGGAAGAATTCAAACACAGTTGAGAAACCTGTCATTCTATGTTTGTTAACTTAGGTGTAACGGCAAAAGTGAACATTAACTATAAACAGAAAGGTGTATTTTTAAAACCATATTGCAATTACGATATCGTTGGTGCTCTGTTGAAAAAAAAAAGAAGGAATATTTTTAAGTAGAATTTTTGATTTAATAGCACTTTTAAAAATTTTAAAGCCAGCACTAAATGAAGTATCAAGTATATTCATCCACTCAAACAAAGCTTTAAATTTATAAAAAGCTTTTGGTTGGGTCTCTTTCCAAATCTTCAGTGTCTGTAAAATGGTTTCAGATTTAACACATTTGGAGCTGTTTTCTTATTCTCAAACAAGTAGTGCTGAGGATAGAGGGAAACAGCACTGTAATATAATCATCAAATAAAATCTGAAACAAAATCTGACACAAGTATACCAGTACATGCAGTGACTTAATTCAGATTTTATTTTGAAGTTCTTAGGTGAGTGATTATTCATCCTTCACTTTAATATATTATCAGTTATGTCTTTTATTTTTGTAACTGAGAATGGTGGCATTTATCAGAATTGGTTGCCCGAAATCACTGCTCCAAGCATCAAAAAAGACAAGGGACAGCGAATCTTAAAATAATGTGGTTTCTCCAAAATGCGGTTTCAATAATCAAAATATATTATTTAAAGAAGACCCATATCCTATACATGGCTGATTCTGAACTACAGCAATTTAAATTTTTAAAGGCTTCAAGAATTAGCTGCATCTGGCGAGTTTCTTGCGTCTGCTTCCCAAAACACAGGAAATCAAAATACTGAAGTCAAGAACACGAGCCTAAAGAATCATTTGTAAAGTTTAATGGCAGATCTTGATGTGAAAATGCAGCATGAGGTTTGTGTTACTACTGAAATCATCTTCCAGTCTTTTCCTACTGTAAGTGTTGATTGCAAAAACTTACTTTGTTCTCATGCTATCAATTCTAGGTCAGCTGAACGTCTATCAATCCAAAAAAAAAAAAAAGGCTATTACATTGGTAACTTTGTATTTTATTTACAAAGCTAGAGAAAGCGGTTGGACTCAACTAGCCAGGATTACCTTTGGAGCATATGCAAGGAGATTACGAGCTGAGGTTCACTGGTAGTCTGAGAACGGATGAGCTTGCTCTTCGTTTGGGCAGAAACGATAGTGCCGTCGGACAAGGAAAACCGGTACACGGGACTGAACGCCAGGCCCTGCCTCAGCACTGCGGGGAAGCAAAGCAAGAGCAGCGGTGAGAAACTGGAGCCTGTAGCAGCTTATACACACACGGTTCAAAGCTCCTAAGGCATCAGCACTGATACTACAGACACAGTGCAATTTCTCAGAAAATCAGAGGAGGAATTTTGAAAAACAAATAGATGGGATGATATAAAATAAAGGAACACACATAGCGCAGAGTGATTGCGGAAAAAAGCCTAAGAAGTGACACTAAAAATGGGATAGATATTGTGAAATACGAAATATTTCAGGAGTGGGTCAGGAAGCCCTTGCCATCCACATCCCTTTTCTTCAGTTGTGTCTCTAACTCCGTTTGTTGCTCATGTATTTCTTAATCCTTATCACCTAAAATAGATGCTCAATATAAACGCCTTCAGTTTTCAGATCATCTGTTTTCACTGCTCTCTACCTTCTCCTCCTTATTGCTCTCCTTATAGCAGTCACTACTTCTTTAATTTAAAATTTACATAAATCTTTTACATGCAAAAAAAAAATGTTTGAACAGTTGGAATAAACAATTATTAATTTTTGAACAACTTGAAGCCAACTCCTGTAGTTCCCTGCAAGATCTCTTTAATTAAAACTGAAAATAATGTTAGGAAAAAAGAAAAGCTTTAAACACTTCTCATACTGTTTACTCTTTGTCATCAGTGAAGCACCATTTTTCAATTTCTAGTCCAGAAGCTATTGCATTTGGATCGCAAATATTGCAGAGGGCAAACAGGCAACTTCAGAAGATTCTTGTTCATATAGTTATTTAGGAGGAAAAATAGGAATGAAAGCAGTATAAACACTTTTATTTTCCTATTTTTTTCATACAGATTTATTTTTTGTCCTGCCATAATAAGCTGACATGGTTTTCCAAGGGGGCTTTTTAAAGACGCGTCCTCTAAGCAGCGAGGAGACTTCAGATTTGCGAGCAGCGGTTACGACTGCTTTCCTTCCCTGCCCCCCGCTGCTATATATTGTTCTGCAAGGTTTTAAAGTATTATTTAGGCAGCGAGAAAACAGGAAGCACAATTTAAACAGCCAGAAGGGCTTTTTTTTAGAGTAAAAATGTAAAGAAAAACAAAACCCTACAACTGTGAAACAATACAAAGCCAAATTTCACTGTTAGGTATGTCATTGTTTCAGTTTAACCTTTGGGCACCAGAAGGTCCAAAGCTCTTAACTTTAGCATATACCACATCAGGAAATTCCACTACTCAATGCCAACAGGATACAAGTGAAATCTCTACTTAAATCATTTTCCAAACTAATTCTTTAAGCAAACAAAAATGTTTCCGTATTCCTCTTGAGGAAATGCTGTTTTTCTGACTGTGACCAATAAAAACTTGCCATATATTCTGTGATTTATACTGAGAACTAATGTGAAAGGTTTGCGTTTTTTATTGTTGATGAAGCTGATGCTGATATTTTACCCACTGTGATGCTGCATTATGTGTAGGAGATCTTTAATTGTTCCTATTTCCAAATCATAACGAAAAATCTAATGTAAGTTAATAAATGCAAGGCATTTTTTTCAGTTGAGTACGAAGATGCTACTGGCCTAAGATATTCCCTGTTTTTCTTCCCTATCCTGCAGCGCATGGGGAAGAGACATTTCAGTCTTTATGTCCTGTTACTGTTGGTTCTTTTGGTAGCAAAACATTTCCAGGTTCTTGTCACTGATCCTCTTGCCATTACACTCTGCTTCTTCAAGAAGAGCCCCCTCATTTACACTAATTCTACAGTCTGCCTGACTATCCTAAGCCTTTCCTGCAAACCGATGCACTTAAATCCCCCAAATATGTAAATATGTTAGTTTAGAGAGGACCCACTCAAATACCCACACTAAATGGGAGAGCTGGTAATTTAGTCAGAAAACTTTTGAAGAGGATTGAAACAACAAGGGGCTGGATGCCATAACACCAACTCTGAAATTACCTCTGGCACAGACAAATACTTACCCTGCAATTGCCCTTTATATCCTTATAACAACTTCAACAGCACAGTATATCTTTTGGCTCTGCCAGCAATCGCAGCCTAAGGTTGTGAACTATTAGCTCTCCTCTAGAGCACCAATTATATTGTGTAACTTGGATCCATGATACTAGAATTAGCAACGACAGGACCTTACAAGAAGGAAAATCCAGTCTTTACCACAGAAACCCCACGGGGAGCCTTTCGGTATTGCCTGACCTCTTACTCTCCATACTCTTGACTACGCGGATGAGGAAGAAGTTCCTCACTGTGAGGATGACAGAGCTCTGGAACAGGCTGCCCAGAGAGGCAGTGGAGTCTCCTTCCCTGGAGATCTTCTAAATCCGCTTGGATGCCACCCTGTGCCACGTGCTCTAGGTGACCCTGCTGGAGCAGGGAGGTCAGACTACATGATCTCCAGAGGTCCCTTCTAACCTCAACCATTCTGGGATTCTGTGACGTGCTTTTGGTGTATCCTGTACCACGGATCAGGTGGGCACAATGCAACAGGGTTGGCTTCCAGAGAGCCCAAGTGCTAAGGCTCTGCTAAGTCACACAGCAAATGTGACAGAAAAATCCCATTTTTGAGGAGAAGTGGAATACAGGCCAATGAACTGCAACATGTAAGCTGAGATTGTTAAGAATCCATTGTGAACAGCTTTTGGGACAACACTGAAAGGTCCTTCTTTCTACTTCTTTAAAAGAATTTCAGTAATCTGAAGTTTTAAGGCACTCACTAATATGGCATAGTTATAAACAGAGGACTAAGAAGGAAACAAGGAGAATGGCGGAAAACCTCTCTAGAGAGAGTCAACAGTGTGTTAGAAAAATAATTTTTATAAAGGTCAGATTGTTCCGCTTAGGTATAATACAAGGGGAACACAACAAATAGAGATGCACAACAAACAGTTTAAATATAGAAAGCACTAAAAATATGAAAGCTAACCTTCCTGATGATGTCTCTTGGCAAAAGATATTTCTCCCTCATGTTGTGAATGGAACCTTTGAATGCATCTTCTCACCAAGTCCTCCCAGCCAGGCTTCATGGCTGCTCGCATGGTACTTGTGTCCAGTGAAGTTATTTTGCCTGATTTCAGATAAAACATTTGACATGTTTGTTACAGCAATTTCCCTTTTGAGGAGGGGGGATGGTGGGGAAAAGTTTAAAGCTCCCATTTCACAATACCTTGTAGATCCTGGCGAGTAGTAAAGCTCTCTGATGAGGGAAGAAGTGGTCTCTCCTTCATCGGAGCTCTTCTTGCAACACAAATCAAGCAAGACTGCAAATCTTAAACAAAAATGTTACTTCAGTAATTTGTACAGAGAAAGGAGGATTCCTTTTGTATTAAAGAGAGTAGATTTTGTACCAATAAAAGGAAAGGACAGAAAGAACTGAATGGTTTCAGGTCTTCATTGTTTCCTATAACACTGAACATCACAGAGGAGTGGTTTTGCTTGTTTTTTTGGAAGGAAACTTATGCAAGTACTCCAGCATGGCCCATAATTACTGGCATACACAAACATCTGCTTTTCCATGCTTATGCATAAACCTGTAGTTCAACAGTCCAGAAAATCTCTAATCACAAACAATACATTGCAGGCACAGAGGTTTTCAACACTTACCGTTTTGTACTGTCTAAGCCACATTGCTTAAATACGTCCCTGAGGCAAACAGCTTTATAGCAAGCCAGTTCTGCTTACCTGAATGTTTAAAATACAGTCTGAGGAAATTTACCTGCTGAAGTAGTAAATGGTAAAGGAAACAGTGAACCACAATTATCTTCACATTCTGAGAACTCAAAAAAATTGCCAATTGAAACCTTCCTCCCCGTTGGCTGCGGGTATCTCATTAATGCATATGGAGTTACCTTCCACTTAAAAACTACTAAAGCACAACCCCTTGAGTAGGTGCTGTTGTACAGACTCATATTTCAGGATGAAAGAAAGCCACAGCTACCCAACAAAGGGAAAACCTACAATTTTTCTATTTTCCAGGCTTCAGAAGAAGCCACTCTCTCAACTTTACACCACTACCGACTTGAGAAAAACACGGAAAGAGAGTGCTTATTACCTTCACCGTCCTCCTTGAAGGAATTTGGTTGAGAAACAGCAAAGCACTGCATAGTTTCATATTTCTGATGTGCTTCCTGGTTATCATGGCCTTCCTCAGAATCAGCAAGAGGTTTCACCAGCATGCGACAGTTGAAGGTATGGCTGTTACGCCGAGGAGTGTCACCAGACCAGGGTCCCCCGTTCACTGAGCAAAGCAAAGAACACACACAGAGGTAAATCTGGGGGCACCAGTTCCTGCTGCTCATCCACAGAAAATGAATCATGGTGCGTTGCAAACTGGGCGGGAAACAAGCTCATTTACCACCACCACTGTATTTTTAATAACACAGCCCAAACCAGCACATAACGAGGAATTTCATGAAATTATCATCACGTAAAAGCACTGCTGCCTGGTTTTTTTCTGAGCTACCATGACTTTTCAAGCAACATATTATGGTAGTGGCAGAAAAGCAGAATTAAAGTCTAAATATTGGTGCATGTAAAAGTGACAGACCACAGGGAAATCCCTACTGGGTAGAACAGATTAGCTTATATCCACAAAAGAGAAAGCATTACTATATATACATTCGTGTCTAGATTAGAAACAGAAAGAAAAGGAAGTAATATGCACTGTATAGAAACAGGAAGCAAAGCAATCAAAAATAAATTATAACACATAACTCAGCTACAAGAAGGAAGGGATGAGAATGACCTGAGTGCAGTGGTGGATAAAACTAAAACCCTAACACAGTGCTTAAGAGAAGTAAAAAAGGAAAGCAAATCCTGGGAGGCACAAATATAGGTACTGGACATCAGTCAGAGCAAATTAATGTAACAGGACATAACAGAATAGCAGGTTATTATTTAAAAATACTCTTCACTGTCCTCTTTGATCTTAAAAGGCAGTAAAGGTAGTAAGTCATGAGTTTTACCAATCAAAGGGATTATGTTTTTTCTACTCTTTGAGGGTTTATATGTAAAGTCTTAAAACATTAATGTTAATTACATAACACTTCTAAATTGGTATGAGTAAATAAGAAGTACACTGTATTCACTTTCTCTCTCCTTTTACCCCAGGTCCAAAAAACTATGATATTAAAACCAGCACCAGTATGAATGCATAAAGAGTTGCAGCTAACAAAAAAAAAATCAGTTTATAAAACAGAAGTGTAAATATTCATGAGAATAAAATCAAAAAAATCAGTTTTTTAGTATAAGGAGTTATTAGATTTTTACAAAATATCCCCCCCCCCGAGACCTTATCAAAATAATCAGATAGAGATGTAACAGAGAATTCACATAGCTAATGCTGTCTTGAAAGTATCAGTTAATATTAGTGACTGCGAGAAATTTTAAACAATGAAGCTAAATTGGAAGAGTGGAGGATGCTTTGGGGAAAAATAAAAATCATTCATACAGCCTGGATGTACACTACAAATAAACAGTGCATATGATGAAAGTGAATTAGAGGACAGGCATAAACCACAGTTATTTAAACACTGATTTATGAAACCAAACTTAAATAAGTTAGGGTACAATATGAGGAAAATGTATATACCTAGAGATTTTGGCAGCAGGATTTTGACAAATTCATTGTGGTCCCCTACGTGCAGGATGCTATATATGCTTGTGTTCATCAGCTCTTCTTGGTTGTACCTTAGGTACTGAGTCACATTCTCAGAAACAAACATGACGTTGCCTTCTGGGTTCACTACGAAGAAGATCCCATCTAGGGCCTGAGGGGAGGAGAGAGAGAGGAAAAAAAAAAAAAAAAGGGAGAGACACAACACCAAACAATTAGATTAACAAAAGATATCCAGAAAATCACCATTTCTTTCAGCAGACATATCTGAATGATTCTACACCTATCCCAGTTCTAATATTCTCATCTTTAATAGCAAAGTAAACATTTCATATGGAGGAACTAAAATTACTTTTATCAAAACCACTTTAAAATCATGGAAAGACACACACTGTGCAAAATACCATAATAATAACCTGCACTGCTACCTACCTGCCTGGGACACTACACTAGGAAACCTCCATGAGGACCTAGCTCTCAGTCCTAGCGCCCTGCATGCAGTGCAGGATTGATCCCAACCTCCAGGGAAAAGCACCCCAGGACTTTCTGACATCAAAAACCCCGAACGACCCAAACCAGACACCCCTGGATGGGCCTTTCTCGATGTGCCCCTGCAGTGTGTCCTCATCCAGGCGGGTATTCGAAAGCACTTGGAATTTCTGCAAGGTAATGTCTAATTAGGACTTTTTTAAATTACACTGTTTGGTTTTTCCCCCATCACCTGTGCGAGGGACAGCCTAGCTGAAGGATTTTTTCCAATATATCTGCTGTGCATTATCTGAAACCTAAGCCAAATATTACATCATTTCTGCCTGCTCAGGATAAAATAAACATTTCAATAGCAGTAAGATGTTCTCAGGCATAATACTTCTTTTCCTTAATACACAGGCATGATCGGACATTCTAGAAATGATTGAGAGTCTGACCCTTTTTGTTCCATGAGCAGAGGCCTTTAAATTTAAGGCACCGCAACTTTGAACTTAAGCATTTCAATAAAAAATGCAACCCTTGCAGACTTCTGCAGCTTTGCCCACTTTATTCATCTCTCTAAAGGCTGGTGGGAAATCAGTAAAACAGGGGCTAGCTTCAAAAAAATCACTATGAAGATGGTCAAATATGGGAACATGTTGCTCAACAGGCTCTGAAACCTCCACCCTCGGAGATACTCAAAACCCAGTCAGACAAGACCCTAAACCACCTTCTCCTGCTGGACCTGCTCTGCGTGGGAGCTTGGACTAGGTGATCTCCAGAGGTTCCTTCCACACCAAATTAACTTGTGATTCGTTTAGGAGAAAGGGGACCATGAAAGCACAACATACAAGCAGAGCAATTACACGAATGCCAGATTGCCAAATGCTTTGGGTGCTCTATTTTAGATTACAAAATAACAGGATATACAAATATGTGCACAACTGTATGTTCTCCCTGACTGCTTTTAAATTAAGAAAACCTCGGTCCTCTCTCTCCAGTTTTTGTGTGTGTGTGTTTTTCATTGCATCTTCATGCATTTCATTTAATTTCTTTTTGTTTTGGGCCATTCTTGCTTCTTCCCACTAATTCATTTTCCTTAGAGAGCTCCCCTCTTTCCGTGTGCTTTTCCGAACAGGAGTGGCAGGCAGCAGACAATTGGAGTTAGTGGCCTTCCACAGGGACTTCCTTCCCTTTCCCCCACTATTCCCTGTGCCACCTCCTCAGGGCTACCTGCTGTGCTCACCGCAGACGAGCTCGGGCATCCCAGCCCACCTCCTGACTGGGAGAGGAACCTGCCTTCTGCGTCACATTCCCATTTCCCTCCAGCCCAGACACAAAAGTCACAACAAACCAATCATTCAGGCAAGCAGCAGCCTTTCGAGCAAGCTTATGCATGAAGTCACTTAAATCTTTTGGATGCTTCCACTTCTGCACTAAGTAAGTCCCTCGTTCTGTTCCCAGGTGTCTATCACCGTAATTAGCAACGGGAACAGGGACGAAGGCCAGACACTTTTCTTCAGAGCTATGGGTGCAATGGGGGAACGAGTAATAGACGACGTGTTTCTGTTTTTCCCCTCTCTCTTGATATATACTTTGCTGCTTTAACCAAGAAATATGTTAAAACATTCCTCAGAGGCAGCTATGTGCTGAATTCTCCTACTTCCTCACAGCAGGAAGGAATCCTTTCTAGTTGGAGGATTCTTCAGCCAGGTTTGCTAAGGATGCATAAAGGTGTTTGCAAAGACAAAGGAACTTGATTTCCTTTAAGGAGATAAAGGCACAAAGTACCTGCAGTCTTCCCACAACAAATACCTAACGACTTTCAGTCCTCAGTTTCTTGTTGCAAAAAGACCACCATTTATTAATTCTGTTCCACAGTTTTTTGTTGCTAACATGAAACATTTTGGTGTAAAAGAAAAATAACAATAATAATAAAGGAGAATAACATAACAAAAGGGTGATTTTACATGTTGTGTTTGGTGCAATATGTAATCATATAAAATAATCTAGGAAAAAAAAATCTTATTTTCCCCATGATTAAAACGTATCCTTACAGTTAATTTTGTGAGGATTTTACAATTTTAACATAGGAATAATTAACATAATGAGATGGAAAGCTGAACCTGGTTTGATAGCAAAAACTACATTCAGTGAACATGTATAATAAATATTAAATTAAATCAATTTGTTTATTATCCCAGCTTTTCAAAGAAGAGTGTTTTCATTCCAACCTGTCTAATCTTCCTAATGTTTAGTACTGAGGTTTTGGAGCCTTCATATAAAAGTAGAGAAAACTGTTTTTCTCTAACAAATCATGAAAAATAATGCAAATACCTAAAACTGATAAAACATGTGTCTTCCCAAGGCAACATTCAGAAATGACAGAATAATTACACATCTGCCAAAGTGGGCTCCTTTAGCTAGATTCAGAGTTTTACGCTTTATTTTACCTAAACTAGCACCTACTCGTACAGGTCAAGGTGCCAGTGGGGACCGCAGGCAGCAGCGGTGCCGATGGAGAGCACGATGACGTGAGGATCCCAGATCCCACGCTGTGGCAACATTATTACGAATACATTTAGAAGCCAAGCAGCCTCTGCTTATATCAAAACCACAGAGCTGAAAGTCAGGCAAAAATCTTTGTTAAACTACCCAAAACACGTATCTCAAAGTTCTCCCAGGTTACTTTCAGATTCTAGAGGGAAGAGTCACGCTGTAAAGTGCTGGCATGATAAATCATGAAAACTGCACAGCAATGACATGCAATTTGAGCTGAACTGTTACTCATGTGCACCCTACTGCATCCACAAGTTGGTGCTCAGGTAGAACAGGCCCTGCAGTCTGCCCTGGTTCGGAGCAAGCAAGAGCTGCACATCCGGGCACCCCGAGCTGCTGAGATGGCTACAGACCGAAGCACTTGAGCTATCAGCAAAACCCAACAGCTGAATTCTCTCTTCCTCCCGCCCCCAAGGGAAGTTTCCTCGCTGAACCCCAGGGAAACATGCACCCTCTTCCTAAGTGCCATAATCCAAAACAGTCAGGGTGGCTTCTCTTGAAGAGCAAACTCCTGCTGCCCTCCTCCACTTCCTTACGCTGCTCGGCACCTATGGGAGCAGAACTGGAGTAAATAAAAGGGAAACGTGCGCTCTTCACCTCAAGCATCATTGGTCCAAGTGCATCCTTGTCAATGACACTCTGACCTGTAGATGACACATCTGCTTTTTGCACTTCATCTTCGTTAGCTGCTGCTGCTTTTTCTGCAATAAAGAGAACTATGTATTAAAAGACACAGCAGTGCCAGGCACACGAGGTGACGAGAGTCCACAGTACATGCAGCCTAGTTGTTAAGCAGTTACAATGCAACAATACTGAAAATGAGATTATTTAGTCTTCAACAATGATTCAACAGAAATTATAACTAGTATATACTTCAATTTTACCACACCAATTAAATCATTTCAGCTCTTTCTCTGCTAGACACTTCCCTAAATCACAAAACATGAAACCCGGTGAAGACAAGGACTCCTTAGGAAGGTGCAGTGAGCAACACTCAGGATCCAGGTGCGTTAAGGGACAGATCTAAAGCCATATGCAAAGCTCACGGCTACACAACTTTTCCACAATTGCTATATTTAGAAGGAAAAATGCAAATCTGCAATCTACTGTTTCATTACTGTGAGGCAGCAGTCTCATTTCCCCCCCACGCCTCCGCCCACAGCTTTACTATCATATAACCTTCACGCTGTCCTATTTAGCAACGCTACTACAAAACGTACAATTTCGAGTGCTTTAGTTGAAAAATTACAAGCAAGAAAATAATGATTTAAGGCTCCTGGAGTATAACACCACATATTACAGTATTACACTATCACATATCATACTTAACTCCTAATGTAAGCAACAGTCACACACACCAGAACATTCGAACCAAGAAGGTTTATATGTCACATCAAGCAATGAACTGTATTAAGTTTTCTACTCCAGGAATGATATTGGTGCTTAAGGGAGAAGTAATTAAAATACCACAAAAAACACATACCTGATATGCTAAGTTAATAAAACACAAGAGTAGTTTTTGTTGCTAATTTTTTTCCCTTTTTTTTTTTTAAGTAAGTGTATAATTTTATTTTTTAAAGAAATGCAAAAGGGCTTTGCTGAGATTTAGAACTTTAAAAATCTTTTAAGGTTTTTATTACAAATATTATGCAATAAATTATTTTAATAAATACAAAAGCACCATGAACTTACACTACTCAACCAGCATGAATGCCCTATGCAACAGCAAACCAAGACACACGTCATTGTGGGAATTACGGAACGCACCTCACGGGATGGACCAAAGGGCCACTGCGAAAACCCCCTTGCGGGAAAATTAAAGGATCTTCGGACAAACTAAAACATATCCAAGCAGACGGGATTTTCCCCTGTGTGCAGCCCTGGCTCCTCGGAGCTCCCTCCTTGGCAGCAGTCGGAGACAGAGGGCAGGTACTGGGCTTACACACCAGGCGCAGGAAGCGCTTCCCAGAATTCCGGGATGTTCTGATACCAGTGATACCCACCAGCAACTGGGCTTCGGACACTTGCTCATCCCGGGCTGCTGCGGTTTGGCGCTTCCATCAAGAAAAGCGTTAGGAAAATCCTGTCTCGCTTCTCACGGTGCTTTCATGGACAGCGTGGCACCACAGTGAGTAAAGACGGCTGAAGATGAACTGTTCAGACTAACAGATTACTCTAATTGCTTAGAAATAACAACGCTAGAAATAAATACAGACCCTTGCTCTGGCACTTGAACTCACCGGGATACTAATAACCAATTCTGGCTTAAACTGGGCACTGCAGTAGACTTTTTATTTGGGTGAAAGGTAGAGTTTAGGCGAAAGGGAAAAAAAAATCAGAGTCCTTTGCACCCCACAACATAGAAGAGTTGGTGCCATATGATGATACAAGATTGAAAAAATATTCTAAAAATTCTAAAAGAATTCTCAAAGACTCTAAACATAGGGTTGAGCTTTTATTGAAGTCTGCAAGTCAAGTGCCGTCACCGGGAGCCAAGGGATGGGCTGGAAAAGCCAATCAGTTCTTCGGAGATCCAGCATGTGGGGCTGACCGGGAAGGAGAATTTGATGAGGAAAGGTTGGGGGAAAAGCTCAAAAACTGAGAGATTGATTCTAGTGGCGACAGCACTCATGGCTTCAGCACAAGTCTGTATTTTGTGTTTTTCTTACAGTTGTAACGGTGGAAAAAATGTTAGGTTTACTTTTCCTTTTTTCCTTCTCCTATCTCTTTCTGGGCTCCCTGGAGGCCCTACACACAAATGAAAAGAACAGAGAGTTTCTTATTTCTAAACTAGATTAATGATTTTTGAATGTTAGGGGTTAAGAAAATAGCTGCAGAGGCCCAACCTCGCCAAGACTCTCAGGAGTGGATTTTTTTTCCCCTTCTTTCCTCCCGGTTTCACAGGAATTGATGGTGTTCCTCTGGGACTACCCGCAGCCCTTCCCTTTTTCCACTGGAGCCGCAGAGCATGGAGCACGGGAGCTGTTTTTGCCCGATCTCGCCCAGGCCGCCTCCGGGAACAGGTTCGGCTCTGTTCCGATGGGGAACGCAGGGAAAACGTTACGAGGCGCTTGCAAGAGAGGCAGGGAAAACTGAGCGGAGATTTGGTACGGACAGAAATAGAGCCTCACGCCAGCTCAGGAAGCGACGGGGGGAAAGGGGCTTCCCACAGCTTCACCTCTGCAAAGGGCTTCTCTGCTCAGGCGTCGCCACCCACCCTCAGGAGTTCAACAGAGAAGGAGGATAAACTCAAACCCAGAGCGTTCCCAATGAACACGGCTAGCAGGGATCAGGCACATGCTGCCTAAGTTAAAGTGGAATAAACTTCCAACTAAACAAATAAAACAGGATTGCTCTTAAGAGAGGTACTACAAAGAATATGTGCACCCAAATATGTGGTATTTCAGTAATATGCATAACAGGTTTATACTGTGAATGTTTGCAATTGTATAAACAGGAATACACTAAAATATGTATTAACATTTGCAATTGGGCATTTCCTACTAATCAGAAATTGTATCTGTTTTCCTCTATTCATATGTAGAAGGGAAAAAAAAGGGCAATACAGCTTTGCTGCCAAATTCATCAGTGGGACAGTCAAGTCTTATTTGAAGTTCATTCTGGTTTCTGAAGACAAACCTTTGTGAAATCACATCAGATTAACAGGAATTCCTAAATCAGAGGAATTATTGCCAAAGGCAATAGTTTGAAGTCTCCCGCTGTGTTTCAACTTAGAAAAATGTGCCAATTTTCTAGCATTCTGACATCTCCCAACTCAGATAGGGCGGCTCGCTTTGGAGAGCTGACAGAAGAATTCGAAGTGGAAATGACTGGCATGTTGTTTTCTCTGTCCTGGCTAAAACAGTACATTCCTACAGGTGTATGGTCATGACTAAATGAGAAATTCTGGCAGTTCTCTTCATCTCTTTCCATGTTTTATTCCAGTTTCCTCCAGGAGCCTCATTTAATCTCTCCCGACACTTTGTTCCTTTTTGCAAAGTCAAACTCTAGTGCAAATTAATGAGATTTCTGCTTGCAAAATAAATAAAAAAAAAGTAGTCTCTTTAGGGACTGCAAAAAGATGAAGAATGCTCCAAAAGAAGTTTTGCATCCACACATCTGCCAGAGGAGCAACACTTCTGTATTATACTTCAGAGGAGAAGAGGAACAAAAAGAAAAGCAGGTGAAACATTAGAGCAGAACCAGTGCTGAAAAACTGTCGAGGGAAAAGGTCAATAGAAAAAAACGGTAATAGCAGAAACAACTATATTATCCAAAACTGCTTGAAAGAGGTTTTCTTAGGTGCCCCACACAATTCACGTGCTTTGTAATTTTCTGGATTTACTACTGAAATGTCACACCCATCTAAAATCATGTACTCTCACACATGAAAAGTCTAAGCAAAGACATTTATTATAAAGGACACTATAAAGCTTAGCTCTGCACACAAAAAAGAAGAGCTACGACTCAAGAAGGATACTTATTATATATAAACAGCAATGTCACTTGAAAGCGATTGCAAATGCTGTATGAATAAACGTGCAATTGCCTTGTGTGGTGCAGCTGGCTTGAAAACAACACATCCTCTCTGGTTTTTGCAGGCATCAGATGACTACCTTAGTCTGAGGTTCATATCTCTGAATGGATTTGCCCTGGGTGGTCCTTCTGATCTCTCCCAACTTACTGGGTAACAGCAAAGCACAAACAAACAAATAAGGAAATAGTAAAAGTGCGTAATTGGCCAAGGACAGGGACAGATGTGATGTTAGAACCTAATGTTAACATTTGCCAGGAAGACTAATAGCCAAACTGGTAGATTTCAGCTGATATGACCCTTTAAAATATTAGATTTAATAACACTTGCAGATGACTAGCTAAATGATGATGTTGATGGCAGCCCTGGACAGAAAGCGGGTAACATGAATAGGGCCACACAAAAAGTACCTTCAAAGGTATTAGCTTAAGAAAAAAAAAAGAAAAAAAAAGAAAAGAAAAAGAAAGCAGAAAAAAAAGAAGAGTAAGAAAAAAAGATAAAAGAAGATTCCATTTGGTAATGTTAGTAGCTTTGGATCATGACACAAAAAATGCAACACATGATGAAGCTGAGCAGTAAAGAAAGCCCAAGCTATTTTGATGCTTGGTTAACCACAGGGAAAGAAGTTTTGTCTTGTAGTTGCATAATTCAAAGCCTGGGAAGCCAGGGCCCAACTGGAAGCTGATACCCATCTGCACATTTGCTAACCAGTCCACGCTGCCTCAACCCAAGTTGTTGCTTTCCTCCCCGAAACCAGCTAATTTTTCAAAAGACCAATGTTGAAGAAACAGTAACTATTTCAGTGATCGGTTTTAGGAGCAGCTTATGCCACCCCTGTAAATAAAGGCAGCTAATATTTTAGGGAAGGGAGGCTGCAGCGAAGGGAGTTGCTCTATCATCGCATAGAGCAAGGGAGCCATTAGACTCCTGAGCACATTTTTCACTCGAAAACTATAGACTGAACCTTGCCGGAGAAACTATGCAACATCCCAGGAAGGTTTCAGGAGGTAAAATAAGGGAGAATTATGCATCTGTACTGACCTAAAATTAGAAAAGCTGCCATATGGCTCCGCGAAGCCAGCAGCACGTTCCTATTCATTAGGAAGCATTCTGCTAACATAAAAACACGAGGCCTTCCTGTGCTCTCCAAATGTGTTTATCTTTTCAGCATTAATGCACGATATATCATCAGGCTGTTGAAATCTCCTGCAGTGCATACTAAAATAAAATAAAGAAAAAAAAAAACACAACACAGCTGCACTTTTTCACAGCACGTTTACGCAGTGAGCGTCCCTCAAGAGCGAGGGGGCACTGCGGACGGAGCCGGAAGGCATCTGAAAGTGCTAAGCTTAATATTTGCTCAAGGGAAACGGCCCTTCCCAGCTCCGCTCCTCCTTCTCCGCTCCCTCAGGCTGAGCGTGGAGAGCAGCAACCCCTTCCCTAGGTGCAAACCATCCATACGGGATCAGCAGGGCAAGGGGCCTCGCGCCCGCACAGAAACGCCACATCCAGCCAAACGCGCACGAGCCGCTGCACGAGCCATGGGTCGTGTCTGAGCTCGGAAAAATCCTGGAGCAGCAGCCAATATTTAAAATTTTCACAAACCCCAAAGTAAAATTAGAACAGCAAAGCCAGCCTGGGCTTTGGAATAGAAGCAAAGCAAGTTAAAAATACATAAAATTAACAATAGCCTTCTTTTGCTTAATTCTGTTCTTTTGACACTTCTCCATTGTCCTGTTTTGTTCATGTCAGCAATTTTTTCACCCTGTACAGCTGCTTTTGAAAGCACTGCCTGGGAAACAATTTTCTGCAGCTCACTTAAAGTGGAAGAGAATAAGGAGGGCGAGAACAAAAATCATAAATCTCAACTTACTAAGAACAAAATTTAGCTACTGGACAGAAAGAGCTCAGAGTCTCCATATGTATTTTTGCTAAATCCATTAGAGTGTATTTTAATACTTCTTCCTCAGTTCCTTCTTACCCTACTCCCATTTTGCCTCTTTTTTTGCATCATCACATCGGTGATCCCTGTTTCTTCTTAAGAAAAATAGAAGTCTATCTTTTGAATTTAACTTTGTAACTCAAAAAAGGAGGCAATTCTTTCGGGGATTCTGGCAACTACTTGCAAGTACAGCATTACCCTGGGTGTATATATTCAAGCGGGGGTGATTTACTGAGGAAAAGGCACCTGTGAAAGAAACTCCTTCCCCCCTTCCCCACAAGAGGTGGGAGCCCAACACAGTTATTCAGGGGTGATGGGGTCCACACTGCTGGCACGTAACTCGGTTCAGGTCAAGGCTGAGTCTGGCCCTCCAGTAATACACTTAAATAGCTTCTCTCAATACTCCGAACTCTTGGATTTAACAGCAACGAAAAGTGACAAAATTATCAACAGGAATAACAGTCTTTGCAGCAATGTTCACCCACTATTTCCACATGTATTCAATGCAGCATATTCAAACCTGGGGTGACCTCGCAAAGTCTCTTGTTCCCATTAAACACTGGGGATTGGGAAACCCCAGGATTACAGCCCATCTCCTGGAGCTTGAAAGGGAGCTGAAGAACAAACGTGGCCTGCCCAGGACCCCACGTCCTCCATGACTTGATCCATTCCAGCACCCAATAAAAATGCAAAGCAACAAAGTGGGCAAAATAACTTCCCTGCTGAGAATCCTTCTAATATTTTTATTTATCTGTAAAGACACAGTAGGACAACTGGCATCTGGGACATCTAAGACAAGGCTTAAAATGACCCTGGATCCAAAGGTTATTTCTCACCCAAAGCCTCATTTTAAACAGTGGAGAGACTTCAAACTAGCACGTTGTGCTTGGAAGGTTGTTTATCATAAACAACTCTTGAACTTGGAATTAAGTTTCCATCGCCACCTTCATCTGTTGACCTTCTGGCCATGCTACCACAGAGATTTTTTCCCTTAAATTTTGAGCAGTAGGGAGGAATAAGACGATGTTGTTCTGCTACTGTAGATTTATTAAAATATTTGAGGAGTTTCAGTGTTTATTGAAACAAAAGGGTGCTTAATTTGGAACCCAAAACATCAGGTGTGTGCATGCGTGTGTATCTGCACGTGAGTATTTGCCTACATTCTTTTTCTTTTCTCCAAAAACTCCAAAAACACTATTCTTTACAGAATATATTGACTGACTATGGAAGAGAACCAATAAATGAACCATCAAAAGTCAGCCTGCCTAGCTAACTACCCCCATTAAAAGGCCAAAATCCAGAAGGGTGCTGAGACTGTGTAATTTTCACTGGCTTAAAATGCTCGATTTATTTTTCAGATTCATGCTTCCCAGGAAAGCAATATCATCTGGTATAACCTCACATCTCTACGTGTTTGTGCTCTAATTCAGGGTATTTTAGGAGCACCTATAATGCACCACAGGTCAAGTAAGGTGGCAAAGCCCTGCACAAAAATACCTGCAACTTAACTAGTTCCTGTAGTTGAACACACATTCAGAAAATAATTCTGTCTTTGTAGGTATTCAGATGACTTCAAGATATTCCTGTAAATCTGTATATAACAGGAAACACTATCCATTTACCACTGTTAACTTAAAATCTGCTACACTAATATGGCTGAAGTTCAAAAGAGGTCCAAGCTTGGTCCTCTGCACTAAAATATTAGATATAAATATTTGGTATCACTCAGTTTAACAAAGTAATTTGCACTGAATTGGCACAGAAAGTGTGGGTTTTTTTGGCTTTTACAATTTTGTAAGTGTTAGATATTTGCTTAATGAGTAACTTCATCTTGTTTTGATAATTCATTTCTAAAAACATAAATATCTAAATGCATAAAGCACCATGATCTTTTGAAGGTTGGCCAAGCTGATGTTTTCAAAGACAAGAAATGGGGCAAAACTGGATAATTTACTTAAAAGCTCTGTTGCTGTCTCAGGAACAATATATTGCTTTCACAAATGGTAACAGCTCTCCAGTTATTTCTCTGAAGCATAAAGACACAGGCAGCATTTTGAAAATACAGATACAAGGGTTAACACTCCTTAGCCTAGGATTTGCAAATACAATTGCCAAGCTAATTAAACATATAGGTTTCCAAAACTTAGGCCAAAATAACATACTGTAGAGGCATATTAATCTAGCCAGACTCTTTTTCTTGAAGCCTTACTCTCATGCACTCAACCAACTGCTAAAAGGAAACAGATGCCTGCCTTTCTTCGAGTGCCACATCACCATGATTACAAAATATCTTTATTTTAGGATGCTGACGATAAATCTTCGTGACATACCCAATCATTCCCAACAACAGGCAAAGAACAAACTGCCACAGGCGACTGCAAAGTTTTCTAGAAACCTAATATGGTGCACCAAAAAGAAATACGATGGCTCATGAGCTCCCCTAGGATGTTCGTGAGAGAAAAGGGTTTCCATAATAAAGCGTAGGCCAAGATGGAGCGCAGATAATTGAAGACAGCTAAGGAAGAACAGAAATGAGCTTAATTTAATGTGTCCATGCTAACATGGGTAACAGGGCTCCTACTGCTTCTAATAGCCCAGATTGGAGCGGATAAATTCTTTAGAAAAAAAAAGCTCTAAATCGTTAAAGACAAGTCAAGTTTTGGTGCTATAATAGCCGCGGATTCAGAAATAGGAGCTGGGGTCCCTCTCCCTGCTTGTCTTGCCCATCTGCGCAGGCTCCAGCCACACAGATAAGTGCATTTAGAAACAGAGATGCTCCTGTACCGGCAAGGCGGGCAGAAGGAAAAATAAAAGCTCCCTGAAAGAACCTGCTTACCTTTGCATTTCAGTTGCGGAAGGAAAAAATTCAATCCAACTTCTGTGAGACTGCATGTATGATTTGTTTCACATATTTCATCAGCGGTCGTATGACTTCAGGTGCAGGAGGAGGAGAGAACAGCTGCTGGAAGGAGTTACAGCCAGCACAGCGTTGTGCAACGCAGCCTTCCAAACCAGAGCAGCTCGGTGCATCTCGCTGAAGCACGGTGTAAACACAAACAGCAGCGCTGGCCGTGTTTCCCCAGCGAGCGTTACCTTCCCAGCTCTGCCAAGGGCGAGGAGCTGCCCGAAGAGTGAGAGCCCTATGGCGGCTGGAGCAGCGCCGGTGTGGAGGGTCCGGTGTGGCCATGGTGGCTGTCGTGTACCCTGGGGCTCTCTGCTCCTCACAAGCTGCCCGTGCCGGGCAGGGGCCGCTCTGCCCCTCGCACGCTGCCCGTGCCGGGCAGGGGCCGCTCTGCCCCTCGCACGCTGCCCGTGCCGGGCAGGGGCCGCTCTGCCCCTCGCACGCTGCCCGTGCCGGGCAGGGGCCGCTCTGCCCCTCGCACGCTGCCCGTGCCGGGCAGGGGCCGCTCTGCCCCTCGCACGCTGCCCGTGCCGGGCAGGGGCCGCTCTGCCCCTCGCACGCTGCCCGTGCCGGGCAGGGGCCGCTCTGCCCCTCGCACGCTGCCCGTGCCGGGCAGGGGCCGCTCTGCCCCTCGCACGCTGCCCGTGCCGGGCAGGGGCCGCTCTGCCCCTCGCACGCTGCCCGTGCCGGGCAGGGGCCGCTCTGCCCCTCGCACGCTGCCCGTGCCGGGCAGGGGCCGCTCTGCCCCTCGCACGCTGCCCGTGCCGGGCAGGGGCCGCTCTGCCCCTCGCACGCTGCCCGTGCCGGGCAGGGGCCGCTCTGCCCCTCGCACGCTGCCCGTGCCGGGCAGGGGCCGCTCTGCCCCTCGCACGCTGCCCGTGCCGGGCAGGGGCCGCTCTGCCCCTCGCACGCTGCCCGTGCCGGGCAGGGGCCGCTCTGCCCCTCGCACGCTGCCCGTGCCGGGCAGGGGCCGCTCTGCCCCTCCCACGCTGCCCATGCCGGGCAGTCGGAGCGCGGGGCCACGCTGCAGCATTGAGCTCTCCAAGCCTCACGGCCCTCACCAGGGAATGCTGGAGAGCAGGGTCTGCCCTCACTCAGGATGGTCTTTCCTGGGAACTAGGCCCTTGTAGGGACTACGCCCACGAACCGGGTCCGAATCCGTACCTTTTAACTAGCAGCTGTTATTTCACACAGGACTCTGGGTCCATCTCAACCCAAACGTTTCAATCCCTGTAGCCTTGTGAGAAGACACTGTTTTTTGATCTACATATCCAAATTCTAAGTGCTTTTTTAAGTCGTCTACTCACTATGGAAAGGTTTTGAGCTGTTGAGGTAACAGATGACCTCTTTTCTGAGCTTCAAACAAAGCAATAATGACAACTTCCACAAATACGACAAAGCAAAAGGGAAGAGCAGGATTCTTGTACCGTAACTCGCAACAAATCACAGCAAAGCCAATACTCATCTCCAGTTATGTTTTAAAAAAAAGGTCTTTTAAATAGCCTCCCTCCCTCTATCACTGATGTTGAGCAAGGGAGATAAAAAGTTTGCAGGGCATCTTTATATTTTTGACTGCCAACTGCAAACATTAATTGTACTTTCAACACAGACAGCCCAACAAGCTGTATTATTATAATGTCCAGTTAAGAATCAGCATCTCAGATAGTTAGGCAGACAGTGACTCAACTTACAAGTTTAACAGTAATTTTGGTAGATCACAGTATCGATCACTGTAACAGTCAAAAATTCATCAGCAAGTCTCATCACATTCTGCAAAACTATTTGATCATTTCTTGTGGCAGTGCTACAGGAAAAAAAAAAAAAAAAGACTCCAATAAAAGAGCATCAGAGAGAAAACAAAAATTGACCAAAACGGTCACAACTGTGGTGACATCAGCTTGTCCCAACACTTGACTTCAGTGCAGCTTTAACCATAAAAAGAGTAATAACGAGGGAGAAGTGAACAGCAAAATGCAGGAGAAGTATTTAAAAAAAAGGACAGAAATGAAAGGAAAATGGCACAGGCTGAAAAATAAAGGCCTTCATGAGAAAAGGGAGAAACAGGGGAAGAGTATCTCTTCTACCTGAAAGATCGCTTTTGACAGCTACTGACAGGGATCACTGCTTTCAGAAAAATCATGGACAAGGTTAAGAAATAGCTAAAGGTAGAAAAATAAACTGAAACATTCAGATATTTTCTCCACACTGTAAAGGAAAAAAGGTTGGCAAAAGAGAAGTAAGACAGGAAAAACACTGTGTTATTGGAGCTAGGTGTTTTCTACTCAGCACCAAAACAATCAAAACATCAGGGGAAAAAAAAGCATCTGAATGAGGGTCCGTCCCAATTTTCCAATCTATATTTAGAATTTACAACCTTGACATCTCTTCCTCTTCTCTTTTCATTTTCCAAGTGAATCAATTGTTATATATAAACACACTTCCTTTTTAACGTTGAACATGGTCCCAGACCTAATTTGACATAGAATAACCTGCCTCGGGAAGACGTATCTCTCGGAAAGATCATGGGAACTGGGGGCTGTTCCAAGTCTTTCTAGGAAATTGTGCCTCAGAAGAAAAAGTAACCAGTAAAAGGCTAGTTCCTTTCATATTTGCACATCTTAAGATGACAAGACAACACTCTAATTGTCTAGTCTGATCTCTGCCGCAGCGTGAGCCAAAATGTTTCATGCAGAGACTGCTACATCATGCCAAGAACTTCCACTGAATTACAGCACATATTTTGAAAGAAAAAACCTGACCAGGAGGGTCGATGTGGCACACAGTGCACCTAATTCCTCATTAATTTGCTACAAATTTGCAACAAAATCTGTGCCTCAAACCAAAGGAGGGTTTGCAGGGAAATGCCTTTCCGCTTCCAGAGCAATAGGACCTAAATATACAGAGGTAGCACCACGTGGCTCTTTCCAAAGCACTAGACCCGGATGCTATTGCAGGTAACACAGCAATATCTGCAGCATCTCCAGTTACAGAACGGCTGCAAGTATTTCTGCTTTGATACATTTAACAGAACTTACTTATGCCCTTTTCTCATCTTACTGACGTTTGCTCTCCCCTCGTTTCATTCTTTTAAGAAGATGAAATCAAACTGGTGGAGAAGAGAGGTTTGCTTTCGGCAGTAAGCGGCAGGAGGTACGTGCGTGTTACAACGCGCTCGCTGCAGACTCTTGCCTTGGGAAGCACATAGGGATGTGCCAATAAACCCTAATAATCAAAGGAACTGCAAAGGTACATATATCTTGGCCATCGCATCGTCTATTTAAGGACACTCACTAAAAGCTCAACAACTGCACATGACAAAGCAAATAGATGACCCTCTTTCTATGTCATCCATCAATCTTCAGGTTATGTTTTTTTTCCCTAGTTCCAACCTATGGGTTTGTATAGACAAACGTGACACTAAAAGTAGTAGCCGCAGTTCATACCCTCAGCCATTTCATGTTTATGGACCCTTATTTCTAATTAAATGGATTGTTATCCATATAAACAATCTTTTATGGAAATAACAAAATATATGACTTAAAACAGATGTAATTATCTTGGTTCCGGTTTGAACACAGAGGACCCTTTGATCAATACTCTTTTAATGTGCTGCGAATCCACAGGTTTTCAAGATTCAAACATGGTATAAAAGGCATTGCACCCCATTGTGAGTAAATATTATATGATCATTTTTCAGGCTGTAGTCTTTAAAAGGAAAAGATAAAAGCTGTGTAACAAAAGCCAGCTTCCTTAAAATAGATTGTCTTATTTTGACTGCAGTATCAACACTGCTCTCAGTAAATTAATTTGCTATTCCATAAATTAAGCTCCACAAAGGCAGTCAAGTTAATGTGCTCCACAAAGATAGTCACGTTGATGTCTAATCTACTTGTCCATTTATTTGCTTTATGTGCAGCTGAGACCAGCATGTTGCATTCACCCTTCTGAAGCACAGAGAAAGTCCTGGTGGTCAAATGTCACTGCACGCTTTCCAGATGCAACAGCAACTGCAGACACAAGCGTTATGACTCAAATGCTTCCTTAGTACCTGAAATTACTACTTCTCCTTGAGCAGATTCCTCCGAAGATACAGCAGCTGGTGGAAAACATCAGCTTTTTTTTTTTTCTT
Organism: Tinamus guttatus; assembly: GCF_000705375.1. Next base: position 70,203 of record NW_010576380.1, on the reverse strand, counting down.
CCCAAAATGTAAATTGCTGAACATTTTAATGAGATTTAGTGACTGTATCCATGGGAAGTTACATGATACACTACAAAAGGAAAACTGTAAAGTTTTGAACCTTAGAACATTCAGTGAGAGTTTAAATGCAGCCTGACAGATACATACTGTCAGTGAAGCGAGGGCAGTTTCCAAGAATCTTAAATGTCAGGAAGAAATGTCTCCATCTTTCTTATCCAGTGCACTTTTACTACTCTTCCAAAAATAAATAAATAAAATAATAAAAAACATCCCACGATTGTTAGATATTAAAGTAACAAAAACTCCTACAAAGATCAAAGAGGCAGCACTTTAGACATATCCTCAAAAGCATGTTAAGCATAGCAGAACACCTTAGCCCTTTGTAGCATTCCCCAAGTTACAACACTACTAATGTAGATCACAACTATCTCTGAGGCCACACACCATACTATAAACAACCTGCAGCACAACAGGATAAAAAGTGAGGGGAGATCTCTATCTCAGAAATACTTTATGCCCAATGCTCCGCTAGTTTGGAATGATTTTTCTGCCTTAGTTGCTTAGAAGTTACAAAAGAAAATAAAATAGAAAAAGATCAGAGAAAAGCAGAATACAAGCAGGATGTAAAACAAGCAAGCAAGATTTCCTGTGCCACCTGCCAATAATTACTATTTGTAAAAAACAAAATTATCTTAAGGGGTATGAGTTCACATTTAGTTCCTCCTCCTCCAAAACCCGGAGACCAAGTCTGGCTGCCCAGTCTAAAACTTCAAGACCTGAAGTCATCCTTCACCACCACCTTCACCACAAGTTGAAGGGCACTGAGAGCCTCATCCCATGGGAGCAAACGGTGGGGCTGGACAGTCCGTGGCTCTGCTCAGTCATCCCATGGCCACGCGGGCAGCTCAGGGCTCCCCTCTAGACCCACAGCTCCACGAGTCCATGAACGCAGGAGTCAACGTGCGCGAGGACACAGGAGCCCCCGGCCGGGACGAGGGCTGAGCCGCCACCTTCACAGCCCCCTGGTTTCACGGATTAAAAGCAGCCTGCAGCTTCTGCAACAACAACTTGATATCCGCCCTCTTACCGTTCTTAGTTAAAATAAATAATCGCAAGGTTTACTTAAATCGCCTAACCAGAGGACGAGTGAACAGTCTCATTAACTTTGGGGAACAAAGCTGTATCTATTCTAAAACAGCATTTTAGCTGTGATTAAGGAAGAAAAAAAAAAAACTACTCAACTAAACCCTGTTACTTGCATAGATTTTATGCTGCCTTCTTGATTTTCACTGAAGTTTGAGGTTCATTTTGGTGTCTTTGCCACAATAAGAGCTGGAGCTTGCTGTAGACACAGCTACAAGTCATAAGGGTGCCGTCAGCTGCTCTGCTCATAAATCACACTGGTAAAATGTTACTACTGCTTCCACAGAAAAGTATGAGCATAGTTGAAGCATCTTAACTTGTACATAGACAAGGCCCAAGCCCACGAGCCTGCACGATACACAGACCCAGTAAAATAAGCAAAAGCTGGGAAATGTCACACTTGGCAAATTTGCTCTCTAACACCTACATTTCATTGGAGGCAGAAAAGAAACTGACGTTTCGCATTACCTAAAAACTGATCAAATTGTTCCCTGAATCCACATCTCTCTGGAGGCACGGTAGTAGCAAAGTCACCCTAACTTGGTACTTAGCCCAAGAGCTCTACAATGCTCAGAGGAAGATTAAAGGCACTTGCATCATTCCCCGCTAGGCTCAGGTAGAGGAGACAGCAAAGCAAATTCAGTAATAGATTTTTTTGGTAAACGTTACGCCTTAATTGCTCTACTTCCACAGCACAAATTCCTCTGACACTTAATTCGCTCTTAAAATCCTATCAGCCTGTGCAGCACCTGTAAGTTATAATAGCCACGCAGAAGTCCTTCAAAAAGGATTCAAAAACGACAAATCAGTGCAGACGATGGCACCAATTTTAAATCTTGACCGCTCAATTTACTTACATGTAATATGTAAAATTGCCCAACCAAAATATTTGCAAAGCAAAAACAAGAACCAAAACCATGTCTGCATATGCCTTCTTGTATTAATACGCTGACTGGGTAAGATATTTATGCACATAACTTTAAACTGTAAGTAGTTCCACTGACTTAGCAGGGATTACTCATGTGCTTAAAGTTAGGCAGCTGCTTAAATACCTTGTGAAATATGAATCTGAATTCAGATCTGATAAATTAAAAGTAGCAGCAGCCAAACTCGCATCTCATTACAGCTTTAAGGCCATGTTGTTTTCCTATAGCAAGTGATTTTCCTTGCGTACTGGTGCTGGAGGCAACAACACGGTATCTGCTGGAGTGAACATGTGGTTAGAAGGGAGCAGGCTATCAGGAAGCAAAAGCTGTTTTTCGGATCAGATGTGCAACCAGAAGTAAAGCAGATACACAGGATTAACAACAAGAGTTCTTAATTCATACTGGTCCGAAAACTCCTGCACGTCTCTCTCCATCAACAACTTCTTTCTCCCGGCGTTGCTTGGCTTTCACACAGTGATTCACTCATCCAGGGCCTGTCGGGAAGGGCTGTGCTGAAAACAAGACCTGACAGCTCAGCTGTGCACGTTAACAGCTAGGCTGGTAATCAGCATCCCCACAGCCCCGCACTGCCCTACCGCGAAGTTAACGCGCGGAGCGCCAACGCCGGCCAGCAACGGGGCCATAGGGGAGCGGGACACGGAGGGAAGGCAGAGCCGGCACACAAGGGAGCACCTGGGCATCCCCATGCCCCTCTGAATGCGCGGAAGGCGAATACCAACCAGAGGAGGACGTAGCAACCAAGAACATACTAGGAAAAGTAAAGGATGAGGCAATCACTCGGATTATGTGAGCTAAAGGAAAAACAAACCTAGCATAAGATATAAAATCAAATGAGATTGATGTGAAACAGTCCCACTGATTATAAACTAACACAAGAGGAAGAAGCAAATCCAGATTCCTTTCATCTGGTATTGGAGTTTGTTGACTTGAGATATGTAAAATCATTTTCAGAAGTGCTTAAATGAATGAAACTTAAATTAATTTGTCAAAAATGCTGAAGTTCAAGAAAACGAAATACAGGATCGTAAATCAACCAGGCACTGTTTTGCTGATTGCACTTAAGGAAGATAATAAAAAATACAGCTGCTTGGTTGTCTCACATATGAAGGAACATTCACCCCCAGTGGTCCTTATACGTCCCTTAACCAAAAGTTTTAAATCTAACATGTACATGTACAAATCAGAACTTAATGTGCTTGAACACATCTGTCTACGCTATATACACATCTGGAACATATATGACTACTATTCTTATAGTTGGTATAACATGGGCCACAAATAACAAGAGAGCTAAGATTTGGGATGACCATGTAAGACAAATATATAAACATCTTTATATACCACTTGCGTGCCACAAATATGTAACTGAACGAAAGGGTTTTTGTTTTTTTCCCAAGCCGCTTGCAACACAGGTCTCATTATCACCCACAGGAATATTTCATTTAGGATTTACATGAATACAACTGCTGTTCCATCTTCCTGTCAAAATCACATTTTTCCATCTCCTCTGGACATCCGCAAATCTCTACCCAACAATTCAGTAAATGGCCACAGAAGAAAATTAAGCTTTTGTAAAGAAACTCATCTTCATGCTCCCAAGTACTAAAAACATTTTAAAAACCCAGACCAAAACCCAGACCCAGACCAAAATACATCTAATGGTTACATCTTCCAGGTATCTTTAACTGATTTAATGAATTCAGTTACTCACACATAATAAAATGAATCTCTAACCTGCCACAACTAAAGAAACTTTTAAGCATATTCTGTGAGAATTGATGTAAAGATAACAGATATATTACTGCAAATATGTATTTGCATGCCAAATGTATCAGTGTAGTATTATACTAAATCATACAGTATTACTATGGCAAAAACCCTACAAATTTTTTCAGCTACCTGCCCAGCAAGCTTAACATAGGAACCGAATATCAAGGGGTACTCCTTCCTTCTTCATTTTCACTCGTTAGCAGTGCAGAAGCAATGAGAAGGATTCAGAACAACTGAAAACAGATTTAAATGATGGATGATACAAGCTCAGGATTCCCACTGTGATGCCATGAGCTTCCTGCCAACTGTGAGAGCAACAGTAAAATCCACGCTAGCTCTTCGGCATGTTCGCCTTGATGAGGTCACTGGTTTTTTGCAGCATGCAACAGATGGAGAGGTGCCCTGTATTGCTTACATGGTTTGACCACTGAAGTCCTACTTATTATCCAAGTGTCTGTTCCGAAACAAAGCTGCATTTCATAAGATGCTGTGATTTGAATAGTTTCTTAAAATTAAAATTTTATACGTAAAACCAAAAATCCCTTTAAAGTGCTTTAAAAGCAAACAGACTTAAAAGCAAACCGTAGGAAGCAGTTATTAAACTATCAATTAGCTCAAAGGAATAATTTCCGGTATTCTAATCTTTGTCTCTAGCTCCTGAGATACTGTTAATGAACACCTTGAAGAGCTCAGTGTTTTGCAGTACCCCTTGGAAAGGAGTAAAGTCTAGTTTAGTCCATAGCTAGCTGAGTTTTATATGTAGAGATACAAAGACTTGTCAGACAGTCTAATTATTCTCAGGTGAAGAACCTTGTGCAGCAAATCACCATAAAAAGTATTTTTACTTTTATTGCTCAGTGGTTGCAAGCTACTTTTACTTGTTTTAATGAAAAATATTCATAGCATTTTAGTCTGTCTTACAACTGCATTTCCAGTTGTTTAAAATAAATCTTTATGGGCTTAGTAAATGAAGTGCACATTCGGTTTTGGTGCAATTCCAGCACTATTGGTAGTCCACGACAGCTTAAATAATTTTAACGCAACCTGGTCTGATGAGTGTGAAGCAGCCCAGGAAGTTGCCTTACGTAACAGAAAAAAACTGTTTTTCATATGGTTTCTTCAGCCATATGAAATGCTGGATTCGCCAGAGTTTCGTTAGCTAGAGCCAAACTTCTGAACCTGGCTCTGAACTTGCTGCGAGTCATCACGCTTCGAACGTGCCGAGAAACCCACCAAGGGGGCTCCCAGGTCTGCCTCTGCGCGCCCGCTCCACAGGCAAAGCACCATTTTGCTCTCATTGGGAATAGCTCCTTCCCCGCTGACTTCCCAGCTTGACTGCTATGTAAATTATGGCAACTTAGCAGAAGAAATTGAGAAATAGGAACATTCCTAAAGATTAATCAAATACAGACACTTCAGAGGCAGCTGACATAAAATGCGATACTTCCCACTTAGCTTTGAACAGGTCTGCTAACCTACTTGCTTTAGGAACGAACCTACACTCAAATCACACAACCTGGAATCTCTGCTTTCATAAATTTACATACACAGTATGGACAGGGAAGTCTTGTTTTCCCAAAGAAACCTTAAATACTGAGCAAAAGAAGGATGCTCATGAAGGCATTTAAAAGCTAAAGGAATTACTCCAACCACCAGTTTTGAAGAGAATCCAATATTGCCCTAAAGAGAGATGCACACACTTTAAGAATCTGAATCTCTCTCTCCCAAACACCTGCAGTACTACTCATGCCTGTCCGGATTAATTTATGCCACAAACAAACCCACAAATTTTTCAAGTTTCTAAAATCTTTTTTCTTTAAATAGGAAGCATATCAAAAGAAAAGAAATACAAAACTAATCTTCTGGACAAAGAACAGGAAGAAAACTGTCACGTTCTCTACTTTGCGTTTATAACAGGACTCTATCTAGAGATTAGAATAGTTTCAAATCTATTGTAGTTCAGGATATGACGTTATAATTTAAGGGACGTAGATAATTTAGTCCACAATATCTATTCATATGAACAAAGAAAGCAAATGGGGGAATACAAAAAACTTTCATACCTCACACTCGTGGATTATTCCTATTTTAAATGGATTCATCATTCATGAAAGTATATACAAAAAGGGTGGGTTTTTTGGCTTCTTTGGGGTTTTTTTTTAACTGTAGTGCAACGCTAACTTTTGTGAAAATACACCAGATTTCAATTCCATCACACTGACTTATTTTCTAAGTAATTTCTGAACTCTACATGAAGCCTAATTTGAAAATGCTGGAAAGACATTTAACACTTCACTCACGTTGTATTACAATATATTTTCTTAACAACTAAAAAAAAACTTGGAAATTTGAAGAAAAGCTGAAAAGGTTTGCCAAAAGCAAAATAAAAATAAACAAGTTAAAATATTCAAAGCCAATTAATAAGTTCTCTTACCTTGTTCTTTTATCTGACGAATTTGCTTCACAGTTTCTTTCAAGATTGCACATTTGTCAGGTTTAAAGTTAAAGTTGTCGATGTCATTAAAATTTGCAAAAATCAGTTCTGCAAGTTCTTCTATGTATTTATTCTCTTGCTCTCGATTACGTTTCTCAGTGCTTCTTTTAGGGCTGAAATAGGAGTTTAAAAATGTATTTGGTGTCAGTTTGTTTGCCTCCTGGACAGCTTGAAAAATGACAGTAATTTGATAAAAGTAAAATGAACTGCTCCAACTACAAAAACATATCTTAAAGAAATTAGGCAAACAGAATTTTATTAGTGAGCTACATTAGGAAAGCTTGCCTAGCTCTGTTACACACAGCAAAAGTTAAGAGAAAGTAGTCTCTCCTTAGCTGTTTGAAGAATAAGGATGATTAGCAGAGACTTGTAGGTCATAAATGGTCTAACCTGGGTCCAAGCTGATCAGGATCCTTGCGCTTTCGTGACTCTGCCCTGGACGGGTCAGAGGAATTTTCTCCCATTCCACTCATCTTGAACACATATCAGCAACTGAAAAAGAAGAAAGTAT